>JAQGCC010001922.1:0-20721 GCA_034698905.1 Xestoiulus laeticollis | reverse complement strand
TAAACATGATGCTGCTGCTGCTGGAATCAAACGAAAACACTTGGTACTAACCAAAACCAGTAATCTCATTACACTGGACTAAATGAACTTTGGAATGAAAGGCTCTTGGCACAACAATGCAAAGGACAACACAATGAACAAGGCGATGAATAATAAATACAACTCCCTAATTTCCACAGCCTAAAATAGTCAGTTGGGTATCCCTGAACTTTTAAACACTGTGCTACAAGTACACGAATCTTTCAAGGGAACCGCTAATGCGGAGCAGTGCCAGATGGTTTCACAGAATGTGGCCAACAAATTTAACAAGCAGCACGCACAAAAAATCCAAGTTGAGTCAGTCATTTCCAAATTTAGTCAACGACTTCCAACAATTAAGCAAGCACAGACAGCGCAGTTTGTACAACACGTGTTTTAAAGTGGATTTGCTTGTGTAGTGATTTAAGCAACGCCTTTCTGTAATGGTAACAATGACGTAATCGTGCCTTGTGACGACTTTGGTCTATGTGACCAACTTGCAGCACAGTATGCCATGCTAGCTTTGTAACAACTGGTCTCCAAAATCCCCAAGAATCAAGATTGAGTTGACAGTCCCATGGAGTACCAGAAAATGTACATTGCACTAAAGACAGCAGTCCTTCCGGATGCCATTCTGGGGGACATTGCAAAGTAAATAGGATAAATTTTAAAACCACCCTATTGCTCAAATTTGAGCTAACATCCCCACATATCAGTCTGCTTAGAAACCATGCAAATTCGGAAACTAGGAAAAATATCTATCAATTAAGGTTGTCGACCTTTTACCACTGGCGCAGTGCTATACCGACGACTGTCGCTGGGCAACTAAAAACAGACTGCCGAACAACCATCCTGATTTTGCAGACACTGCACGCAACCGGGTAATTTCGGTAAATAAATAATAATACCAATTACAAGGGATGCACATTTAGAGACCTCTACATCGTGCCCGTTTTGATAGTTCCTGCAACATACCCTTCATTTGATAACAATAAAGGGCCGAACTCAAAACACTTCGCATCCCAATTGCAAATTTCGTTAATAAATGGGCCATATGCAAAATCACAAATGGGTGTTGGAACTTCCACGGTGTGCTGTAGGTTCTTGGATTTTGATTACGAGCAAACCATGCCACACCCTTATATGATCAATCCAATAAACGCGTATCGCTAAGCTGCTCCAACAATGATCAACATGGTTCTTAAGAGCAGTGTAATGAAAAATGTTAAAAAAGATGACAGGGTAATATTACCTAAAACCTTGATATGTCCTGAAAAAACAGTTCACATCCGAAGGGTAAGCATTTCGCTTGTCTGCCAAGTGTTCAGACATGCATTTTTAGAACAAGACATGTTTTTGGTCAGAGGCCGATGACAACCTGGTTCCATAACAGTTTTTTTTTTTAGTATGGCTGCAGGATGTTACCAGAAGAGCAGTGTTGCAAAGTCTGGAAATAGCATGTCTGGTCTTGGTATGGTAAAGCATCCAAAAAGTCGCCAGGCATTCATCTTTGATGAAAGGAAAGTCGCATTAACCCCTGAAAATTCATTACACCAATTCCAAGCCTCGATTAGCATCATTTTGCGTTCCCTAATTGATGTTCATGGCAAAACACCACCTCCTTTGCCAAGTACTCATTTCTTCGGCTTTGCTTCCTTGCTCAACGATGGCAGTTGGATTACTTCCCAGAATGGGATAATACCGAGAGTCCAGGTTGTTGAGCGCACTAACAGGTCATTCAATTAAGGAAATGCTTCGTGCTGGCAGACGCAGTTTTGCAGTGAGGCCAATTGGGCGAGCAATTTCATTACCATGCCGTGATATTCATTCCTGGTACAGGCTTGTCCTACAAACATATGGATATGTGTAATGTCTCTCTTTACGGTGCTTAGTTTCCAATTAAGGGCGGTAGTGCACCGCCCTTAATTACACAAAAGACTAGCAACCAACTAATGAAATGAAATGGGGCAAGACTGAGTCTTGTTTCTGGTCAACATTCTAAAAGTGCTATCAAATTCAATTTTGAAAACAGAAAATTGATGCTGACCGCATCAAGACTACTAAGAACACATTTAACAGTGTTTTAAACGCATCACTGCTGATAACACCAGCGACGATATTAACAAATTACCAAAATTCAAGCCAAACTAAACCGCCATGGGCATTGAAGTTTATGCATGCCAAGTTTGCAGAAAAAAAAAGGGCCCGCCACAGACGGATTTTTGAATAAGCTGGCCTCATTTGAGAACAGGTTACGCCATGCTAGATCTACCTGTGCTAAAAGGAAAATGCCAAGAGTTTGAACTAACAATTAAAGCAGCATACATAAGGCTGGGAGTGGTCAGCAAGGGGTGCTAATGAGAAGACACCCGATAGTTGCTCACTAAACCTAGAACATTAGAGCTTCAAGACATCTGCAAGAAGTTAACTCAACAATGCAATATTGCAATAGCAAAAATGCGATTACATTTATGCATTTCGCGTTTTTACTCCTAAACGAAACACAGGATTCACCAAATCAAAAAAGGACATTAAACCGACAAGAACCCATTTTATGCAGAGATAATCGCTGGCCATTTAAGCAATCCTCGTCCTTGCATTTATATTATTCACAACAAAATTTCATTTCTACATGTGTGCCTGAAAGGACGCTTAAGGATGAATAGAATCAATTTAGTCGTGTAGTAAAAAAAACATCTGTATAAAAAACGTGCCCTGACATTTCTGTCTGTTGGTGCAAGACAGAACCTCCAAGAACCATTGAAATCATTGCATCAATGCTTCGCCGTGGAAGATCGCACATACATGTATATGAGAAGAGACATTAGGACCAAGTATACAACGAGAACATAAAACTGCAAGATGCACAGCACTGGAAAAAAACAATGCAATATTGTGCCAACAATTACTGGCCAATCAGAAAAGGTGATGTCTGAACAGCGGGATCACAGTGTAAACAATGCTCGCATTCTCCGTGGGAGACCTGACCATTGCATTAAGGTGACAGGATGTGGCAAGATTCCCACACGGCATCCAAGACATTAACGGCGACGAATGCAGTTAGAAAACGTGAAAGGATTGATTCACTCTTCACGAGCAAACGTGACTCACAAGAGTCACTGTGGCGAATATGCCACGACGGCCTATAAAGAAAGCCCACGTCTATTCAGCTTGGTCTGGGCGTGCCCTTTGCAAGAAAGCAGTTATCTCGCAATCTCAAGAGCTGCTCATAATCAATTCATGACATCACCAATATCATTTCCATGCCCGGTGCACTGGGTCATACGCCTTTTCCGAAGGCTTGTTGCAAGAAAACAGGTTTTGCCCTTTTGCATCAAAAACCCATTCCTGCATGTTGACCAGAACTCAAGGTAGCCTCACCGTCCAGGCATCTCAAGGAGCAGAGCAATAAATCCAGGCGAAGCACGAGAACCTCAAGATCTAAACGCCCTAAGCACATCAGGGAACGAATACGCCAATCGCATTCTCGTGAAAACAGAGTTTCAGCCACTTCTGACAAAAGTGCCACACAACGACAAAACGTGCACCTTCGTAGTATAGGTTCTAGGGCCTATTCGTGACATCAGCACAAGTTGAAAAACTAAGGGTGTTATGAACAAACGCAACAAACGAACAACCAAATGTAATAAAAGAACCAAGACCCGAGCATTCGCCAAAAATAGTTCTGTGCCAACAGCACTTCGACAGAAGCTACCTAAAGGTCAAGCTTATTTCCATCTAAAATCGATTTTGCCAGCATACAATTCACAGTATCCCTCTGCTGTATCGCACTAGCTGTCATATCAGAAAAGGCAAATTTAATCACCACGTCTTGCTGGTGACGACTGTAAGTCAGTTTTAATAAGGACAGGGTTCGTACAGGTTTTCATGTTCACAAAGTAAGGACTTTTCAAGGGTACTGAAAAAAAAATTTAAAGACCATTTGAGGAATGGTGTTGATGGAAGAAGAGGGATGCCATGTTGAAAGAAGGATAATTAATAGCCTTTAAGATGTTCCGCGCCATCTGATCATCACAATTTCCAAAAGTAAGCGCTTTTTAATCACTTTGACGGATATATGAAGGACAGCTAACATTGTAGTATGTACTGCATCAAAATATAAATCGTGTAGCTTCAATCCCCCTACATGCAGTATACCAAAACCTTGGGAGTTCAAGTCATTACAAATCATATTGTTAATTATAAACCTCGATGACTAAAGTGATCATATTTGAACCCCAGGAGTCCATATCCAGTAATACATTATCAGATAACACCTGATTTTTTTATCCTTTCGCTGACAGTTTCTAGAAATGTACTTGTTTGTGCCAAGCCGAGGATCATTTGGCAATGTTCTCATTACTTCTGGAAAGTTTGATGTTCGCTTCTGAATTAAAACTTTTCAATTACCCACGTGCAGAGCAGCCAAGTGTATTCCAGTTGAAAGACACAATGCATATTCAATATCAATAACACGACACCGAAATAAGCTAATAATGAATGGGGAAACACTTCTCTAAGATTCAATACATCTTTTGAAAGCGCTCCCTGCTGATACCCAGCAACAGAACTCGCGGAAATAACATGGTTTCATCTGCCATTTAAGTTATTATCGAGGGAAGAAGAAGAAGTAAAGCATAATTGCAAACACGGCTTTCGTCCAAAAGTCGTTTTCAAGGTTATGCAGCAATGATCACGCTAATTTCCTGCAATACGCTCGATAAAAACGTCGACGTTAATGTATACCGTGAGAGCAATTGCAACACCTGGATAGTATCATGAGGAAATAAGCGCCTGCAAACGTGGTTTTATGCTATAATTATACATCATATCTTAAGCAACACACTTTTTGAACAAATAACCTCTGAAAGTCTCCAGTTTGCACGCCAGGCTAACATGAGAATCCTTCAGAACTGAAGCATTACAACAGCGGCAAAATCATCTCAGCAAGAGATTCACATGCATTAATACACAATTCATGATCTCACGTTCCAGGAGGAAACAGTAATATAAATAGAAGTATTAAAAAAAATTCTCACCTTTTGTAAACTTCCAGGATTAAGCTGCGTTTTATCAATAATTTTAATGGCAACCTACAAGAAGAAAAAAAAAAGAATTAGTCATGCATAACTACAACGGATGAAGAATCACAACAAAACTGTCACAACTATAAAGCACACATGCTTCGTTTCTAGCAAACATTTGTTAAACCGCAGACTTGATTCCTACAACGAATATTCAAAACATAGCTAAATTGATTATAGGATGGCATCTTACAAAAAAATGACTGAATGTTATTTGCCCATAAAACATTTATTTCAGTTCCTTCAACATTTGTAAAGTGGCTTAATCCTTTATAAGTATTTTGCCATTGAACATGAAAAAAAACCCCTAATAGATTAAGTTCAGGACGTTGGAATGACCCTGTGTTTCTCGTCAGAGTATATAAATTATTTATGTCCATGTATAGACAGTAGATCTTTCCAATTAAGGAGTTTCTTTCTAACGTCAAAGTAGGAGGCCAGATAAATTTCCAAACTTAAAAACCCCAGTTCTGAAAAAGGTGACACTAAGCAGTTGAATGGCCACAAAAAAAAAAAAAAAAAAAAAAAAAAAAAAAAAACTAACGTCCTCGCAGCATAAAATCAGCAGGGAATCACATGGTAAGAAAGACTACATGGAACCACAAGATGGCATTCTTTCCTGATGACCATGTCTATTCTCTCGAATTGCTGCGGAAGGGCTTTTACGTAAATTGAGACTTGCTTTGCCTTGATGGAGCTCTTGAGATGCATGGGACTTGATGGATTGTCTTAAACCATTGGAAGTGCCACCATTTGGAGTACATGTATATGGATTTTACCTCCTGCAACACCGTCTTAATTTGTCTGCCGGCTATGGGGTCCCGAATGCAGCCATTTCAAATACACCTACATGTAAACACTGTTGCCTAGCAGACCTAACATTCCACTGGCAGAGACAGTCATTTTAAAAACCAGCCAAGAGTAGGTTATTCCAGGCTGCAAATAGCTCGAAAACGTCAAAATCGTCAAGACAACGAATCAGCGCGCAAACGATATCGATTAATGATTCTTGATACTGAATGGATTGGCCTACGATTAAGGTTAACGACTCCCAGGCAGGTTGAACAATTAGTAATAACCTGGGATTCGGTACACGTGTCCCCAAGACCGCAGACCACGTGCAGGTCGTGGGGGGATTGAGATACACGATGCGGTAGGATGAAATAGAAGAAATGAGGAAGGAGTGAGGTCATGGCCGATTTTTAGAGGAACCAGCTGTGAAAAACTGGGATTCGAACCTTTGTGACCCCTATTAACAGACGGCTACTAACTGCTGTAACTAACACCATATAGCCTTAGAAAATCTAAAAGAATTTCCAAATGAAATTCCCTTTTCAATTTGTAGACTTCCAGAAAAAGTAGTCTGCCAGAATTGTAGCCATACGACCTTCTGTTAAAACTTCATTTAAAAGTGGTCCTACAAAGTCTAAAGTTACCATATGAAATTTCCTTTGCAAATTAGAACGTTCCAGAATACTATTCCCTTAAGTTTGGCATTTGAGGGGAAACAGTTCCAACACTTTGCAGCCGAAAGCACATTTTCGACAATGGGCACAGCCCCCAACACCACCACCTCACGTGGACTTCGTTTTAAACGGCTCCCTGATTGCATCACCACTATGTCATCAAACAGTTGGTCACACCAGCAAGCCACACGCTGAACAATGTTAAAAAGATGCAAGAATCTGACAAATCAAGTAACATTCCTCTCCCGACCACCCTCTGCGGTTCATGGGCCGAGCAGCACGCCCTAAAACAGCTCTTTTCCCTCTTCTGACCGTGCTTTCACACATTCTCAAACCTCCCCGTGTCGTTTTAAGTACAACGACAACAATGGACTGGATTCAGTGGATTAGTACAAGTTGGAATCCCGAAAACATGACAGAAGTACCCCGTGACCTCCCTCCATTAAACACATAGGGATCATCAGGTTTTGCTAATTATACAAAGGGTGTAGTGCTCTTTTGATAATATTGATTGCATAGATCATGCACATGCGCCAATTCCCCACAGCGTGAGGTACGGTGAGCTCATGTACGTCATGAAATCCACAAAACGTTGACGTGCCTGTTCTGTCTAGTGTTCTGAACCAGCAGATATATTCCCAAAAAGGTCATTTAATAAAAACGCCCTCAAAGTGGTAATGTATATGGAGAGTGATGGACTGTAGACGCCATCATGGACGTCCACCAAAGGGGTTGAACATGTGTCCCTACAGGGGTGAAAACACATGGTGTCCATAGATGGAGCAAAACCCACGTCTGGTGACCATCTGCTTTAATGCCGCCATCAATGAACGCATGCATCAGAATGGCGACATTATTAACATCTAGCTGACACCTGCATCCTACATCCTGCAACATACTATAGCCATGCCATTCCTAAATGACTCGGTATTGGTTAGGTTCAAGGACGAAATGGACATGGGGTCAAATCTTGAATGAATTTGAAGACGTCGTTTTCGAATGGTACCTACGCACGCTTTGGCACTGCCATTGGACCATGGTGTAGGGCACGGCCAGCAATGATGACATGTGCATGTCTTGGTCTACGGTAATCACGTGCCAAAGGCTCATACAATGTTAATCGGGCATTAAGTCAAGTGAGAGATGTGTAGGAGAGACTTAATATTGCACCACCAACCCACTGTCAGTTCAGAGGCCTCCGCATGGACAACAAGCGGCGCACCCAAGCGGTCTCTGTCAGAAATTTGGCTCAGAGCCTCAGAATGAACTCGTGGAATGACCGTGGGCATTCAGCCTTGACTTTGAATGCTCGGCTGGGAGAGTAAGAGCCTTTTACTTGGTTCAGGTGCTCTCGCATAGCATTGCTCTCAGGTCATTTCCCCAAAAAATGGTGAATGCCTACGTCTGAATGATGGCCTTGCTCTCGGTGAGCAGGTGCGCACTTGCGTGACTACAAAATGGCGCAGGGGTTCGGTTCCTCGATCTCAGTCTATAGTGTCAGCGTCTTCTGGAGGCGAATCAAAAAAGCGAGATCTGGTTGTGGGGCACCACATTCCTGTGACTCTCGAACACGACATTCCAGAAACTTATAAAGGTGATTGGGGGGAAACCAGCTAGCAAATTGTTATAATGTATACACAAATGGTGTTAATACAAAAAAAAAAAAAAGTCACACGTTCGCATTAAAGTGCGATTTCCTACAAAATATGCCTTCGGTTAAGCAGCAGACAATCCGGGTACTAAATCATCCTTATTACTCCGGTTCAGCACCTCCTGGTGGTGTATGAACCTTCATAAATGGCCGTGCCGGAAGTGCGCATTTTTACAGTAGATGGTTAAAAATGGCAGCTTTTGAAACATGTTCAATATGGTCCATATTGCAAACGGCCGTTTCTAGAGCTCCAAGTTCGATCACATTGAAAATGGCCACTTCTGGACCAATGTTGGAAGTCTACATCTGGAGCCTGTTGGAAATGACAACTTCGGGAACATTTTGGACAATTGTTGGAAAAGGTCACTTTTAGAGCATGTTGGAAATGTTGGATCAACTTCGGAAGTCTACTTTTGGAGCCTGTTGGACCAATGTTGGAAGTCTACTTTTGGAGCCTGTTGGACCAATGTTGGAAGTCTACTTTTGGAGCATGTTGGAAAGGATCACTTCAAGAGCATGTTGAATCAATGTTAAAAGTCTACTTTGGGAGCCTGCCGCGGACCAATGTCAAAAGTCTACTATTGAAGCCTGTTGGAAATGATCACTTCAAGAGCATGTTGGATCAATATTGGAAGTTACTTTTGGAGTATGTTGGACCAATGTTGAAAGTTTTTTGGACCCTGTTGGACCAATGTTGGAAGTATGATCACTTCAAGAGCGTGTTGGATCAATGTTCCATGGAAGTCTACTTTTGGAGCCTATTGGAAATGATCACTTCAAGAGAATGCTTGAACAATGTTGAAAAAAATGCCACTTCCGGGGAATGTTGCAAGGTACGAGATAAAATCAGTTTTTGGTTCCCAAATTCTGTGCTCTTGTGCACTAACCATTACCAAAACGAATGGGTTCTTGATAACAAATCGGTTAACAGCCTTTATACACGGCTCAATAAACATAAAATGCGCGTTACCACAATAAAGTATCACATAATTCCAAATCCGGAATTATCTGTTAGTCATATCAGCTAAACGAGTTATTATAGCCGAATTTGCACTACAAAAAACAATTCTCAGAGCCCAGTTTGAAATTTCCGAGAAAGATGACTATAAAACATTGTGGCAAAGAATTCTTTATGAATTAGAATTCATTGGAAACCAACGTCGTAAACATGAAAAATTCACCGGTCATATCGCCAAAACCCAATGGAGGATCTTTCGCAAATTAACCGGAAGTAAATTATGGTGCAATCCCCAATAGGATAATTTAACAAAACTTCCCACCTTACAGCATCAATTTTAGACAACTTCGCAATTTACATTCAGCTATAGGAATTTAAGAACAGAGGTCGACTGCTTTTGTAATAAATGCAAACGGTGAGCTCCACCAATGATGTCAACCATTTGACATAATTCTCAAAGTTCAAGTAAGTTTATGAATGAAGTAACATGGAAGAAACTATTTGGCCATCATGCTGCATGATGAAAAAGGTGCAAAAAAATCCTTTCGAAGTACACACAAGACAGGTCATGCGTAAAGAACAAGGTTCACCTTTCTAGTTGCCATACAAATGTTTATGATTCATTCTACAAAAATGAAATCTCGTTTTTAAGTACCAATTTGCAAGATAAAAAGGGTTATTGTAAGGAGACCTCAATAAAGCTAAATTTTAACTAATGACAACAGCAACCGAAACCTTTTAATATGGCATAACAAGTTTGGTGGCCCAGTTTTATACAAGGTGTGAGTGGCATCGTTTCAATTTTATTACAAATGCAGCAATCGTGACACATTTGTTCCAGGAAAAAATGTTTTTCCTGGTGTCATTCTAACGACATTTCCGGTGACCTTTCGGAGAAGACTTATTTGCTTTCATCGTAGCTCGTGCAATACTTTTCGAAAATATATTCTTGAACACTGCTGCTAATATTTCCTTTTGGTTACACTTTGATTTCACTATAATTCCATCAGTGCCAGAAACAAAAATTACTAGAGCATAAACAATACCTAGGAATCATTCCACGGTGCACCAAGGTGTTAAAACCAGGTGGGGGAATTCAGAAAGTGGAAATGTTGCATTAACAACGTACCAGATAATAACTTGTTCAAGTTGGGTGAAAATAAAAAAAACATTTTTTTGTTAAAATTCCATTTACGTGAATGTAGGAAATTAAAACTTCACAAAAAATGCTATTCCAATGATTACAAAAATAAGCTATTGGTTTCTCAATAATGGTTCCTTGTAGAAAGAAATCTTGCCACGTACACCAGTGCTCTTTTAGCCCACTCCGGAAAACAATCAAGCATGGCTTTATTTCAAAGCAATTTGTAAGGTTTGCCAAGATTTGAATGGCCTAGTTTCATTATTTTCTCTTCATGTTGCATTGAAACAACAG
Organism: Xestoiulus laeticollis; assembly: GCA_034698905.1. Taxonomy (NCBI): domain Eukaryota; kingdom Metazoa; phylum Arthropoda; class Diplopoda; order Julida; family Julidae; genus Xestoiulus; species Xestoiulus laeticollis. The sequence goes on along the minus strand of JAQGCC010001922.1, from coordinate 10,109 downwards.
CACTTTTAGAATAGGCATAAACACAGCACCGTGTCGTAGAAAATTACAATAACTCCATGGGTTTCATTCTACTCAAGACAGTGCTCGTTTCAAACCAGTACGACTGCGAATTTTACTATGTTATGGCATTTACAATGTGCATCAAAAACATTGTCTTCCAACTTTTTGCCACTATCTGACCAACAAACTAGTATGCCACATCTTGACTTCTTGAGTTAACAAGTAACTGGATATCCATGTATGTGAAACCAAAGGTAGTATTTAACTACACAAAAAACGTTGGGTTAAAAATTAACCCAATGCTGAGTGCTATATGGTCATACAAACATTGGGTTAGATTACAGTTACCGACACATGTTTAGGTTAAAATTTGCTCAGAATTGGGTAAATATGAGGTTTGTGCCATTTATAATCAACACATAACTGGGTATACCAAAGAAATTTACAAATTTTTGGGTTACACATAGAAATCTAACCCAAAACATAGTTAAGTATCAGTAGCCCAACAAAACGGGTTATCGTTCCCAACATTTTTTAAAGTGTAGGTCTATCCAACATTACTGGCAATTAGAAGTTTTCCATGTCTACCCTAATGGACAAGCCTTCTGCAATGCAAAGCTGCTACGGTAAGAGAACATGGACAGCCAAGTGTGACGCTTTATCGGTCAATAGACCTGACGGCTCCTGAAGCAGAGCGGCTACCAGGAGGAAGCAAGATTATAGATTGTCACGATCAGAACACAGTAATCGAAGGTGAGATTGATGCTGCACACTGATTAAATCTCTGGTCCATGGCTCGGACCAAGCCAGGCGTGAAATACTAGGAACAAAACGTGGAAAAGCAGAAACTGAACTCTTAACAGTTGCTAATCTCCTGTTGAAACGAGTGTCCCTGGTGATCACACGTGGAATTTAAGCAGGAAATGAAAATGACAAACTACAAAGTTAATGAGAGAAGTCCAGGGCAACGGAATCAATGCCTTCCAAGTATTAAACAGCAATTTTTGAAATAAAAAAAACAGCCTGGAGAAACGAAGCAAGAGCTTGCAGTGAATCAGCACTCGTAATTCTAGCTGAAGATGCTTACAAAGCTTCTTTGAAGTTCATGGAAGTTTCTGAAAGGAACTCCCATGCCTATGTCAGTATCATTATGATTATTTGAACAAGGCAAGTCCCTCTTTGGGTATAAATCCAATAGTTTAATATGGAAGAAAGGATTGTACCGAATTCACGTGGGCGACATGAAACCTCAATAACGTGATGGTATCGGCTAGGACGCTAGGTGGATGATTCACAAGGTCAGCCAATACTTCACCTGAAGTAGCATTGAAAAACGTTAAAAAGCACTTCCAACAATTGGTAATTGAGAAAATGAAATCCTCCGCAGCACAGTGCTCGCCCACCCACTTGCTCAGAGGTTGCTTTCGCGATTTCTTTATAAACACCTACGCAACACTTTTATAATAGTTTCCTGAGATGAACTCGAGAACAATACGTGCTTTTAACCTAAGCCTAGTTAAAAACAGCTCAAGCCCATTAATCTATTAATAATAACCATCGTGTCTCGAGAACCAAAACTCCCAATGCAAATGTTGCTCTCCATAAAAACCGATGCCATCAGTGACGTAATTCGGATAAAGGTGCACAGGAAGCTGAACCAATTGTAGCACAACCTTGCAGTCGATAATTTATGCTTCTTCAAAAAGTCTGCGTCATGGCACCTAGAATTTACGTCACACCAGTGACAAAAATCGGGCAAATCTGGATGATGACGTAGCAGGGACTCCTGGTGCATTCGGTTTTTCTGTAAGCAAGCCAGGACTTTCAGAAATAGAAATATATCGTTTGTTAAAATAAAAAAATACTGAATGCAGAAGTGGAACAAGACCACACGTCAGACGAGCAGTAGACAAACAACAACCAGGCAGCGATTCCAACTTGCACACTCGAGTCAGAGATCTGTCTCAAGAGAGGTTCAAGTTAACACCACAAGCAAAGTGTCCAAGTGCAGAGGTTCATGCTGAAAAAACTTGGGTTATCTCATCGCCCACGTCCCTCTCAGAATAGGCGGCATTTCAGAAAGCCAATTACACACCACTGCAACGCAGTCTGTCGACGTTATTTAAAAGATTTCAAAAGCCGAACCATTTTTTTTTTTTTTTTTTTGGTTACCAAGATGCGATGAGGTCAGCCATCAACTCAACAAGTGGGTTTGACGCACCATTCAACGTTCTCTTCCACGTCCTCAAACCAAGGCCATCCACCAGCATTATTACCATTTAAATGGGGAAAGCTCCATATGAGCCTCTGCCAACGTGGTCGATGAGCGATATTTGGCGCCCTGCTCCAACTTTTCAACACCGTTACACCAGGTTCTGGGGCGTTGAGGGGGACGATCCCCTGGCCCCGTCACGTTCAAGGCGTCCTCGTCCTTCAACAAGCTGCTCTTCAAAACCGACTCGCCAACCACTTTTTTTTTTCAGCTTAGGGCAAATTTAGTAGGTTACACTGCTCTCGTGCCCCTTGAGCAGCCCCCATTACCTACGAGTAGTCCTCCAGTGTTCTTAGTCCGAGCTCCAAGGTCGGCATTTTGACCCAAATTGCAAATTGCCCATTGATGACTCATGCACTGATGACTCATGCGAAATTTCGCGCAAAAAAAGGAAGCTTGGACCATCAGGGGCCTTTTTCCAAAAGTGGTGCTGATCACCTTATAAGCCATAAGTAAACCTGTCTCGTATACCAGCAATAGCGCCTAAGCCCTTTCATACCTTTTGGGGGGGGATATTGATAGAAATGATAGGATATGGAACCCTCGAAACTTTCCCTTTTCAGTGCCTAGACTCATGTTTTGATGATAATTTTGACAGTCTGGAGAGACGTTATGGGGACGAAAGAGACTGTAATCGTATAAAGGTTAAGAACCCATGTCTTAAAAGCATTGACTTCAAGTGGGCCAAACCTAAGATTCCCCAGAAACTAATTAAACCCTTGACTATGCGGTTTATTGATTTTACTTAACGACACCCAAGACCAGTTATGGTCATAAGGACCTTTTCTTGGCTGAAACGTGCCATAGTCAGCGGCGTACGGCTAAAATATGGGGGTTGATTCTGAAGTGGTTTGGGTGAAATATTTGTGGTGCTTGTTGGAAGACCGTGCAAGGGAGCAGAGATTGACATGGTGCTTATCAACAAAGGTTAAGGAGTGTAAAGATTGGTTGCATGTTCAGTCATTTAACGTTTCATTTTTGCACATTCACATTCAAATGTGTTGCTATCTGTTTAGCATCAAACCCCATCAAACTTTCAATAATCCGTGCAAAACTCAGTCCACGCGACTAATTTTAATTCATTCCAAAGTGATTTATTGATCCCACATTGGGAACTGTCAATTTAACAACTTCCCTGGTGAACCTACAAATCATCACCAATCATTCGGCTTGCCAAGTTACCTGCGTCATCCTAATTTATTAGTCGTCAAGAGATCATCTCATGGCAATGAATACATATCTTACTTAATCAACCACTTCGAATAAGTTGCAATTTACCATTAAGTATGACATCTGTTAACAATTAGTTTGTCAGGCAGAAAGTTGCAACCGAGGCAGTTGGCACGGCTTGAGACTAATTGGCGCTTGAAAATAAAATTGACAATTTTTGAATCTCTGAATGAGAGAAGCATGTCAGGAAGATAAATAGGATTGCACAACTTTAATTTGAAAGCGCCAAAAAACACGCCAACGCCAATTTCTTTGAATAATTGCAATATTTAGTCCTCGTGATATCACTCAAGTATGGCCTGACATAATAAGAATAACCTTTGCAGCGCTTATAAAAATCTTATCATTAATTATTTCCAAGGTAAATAGCCAATAAAACGCCATAGAAACGCATGCAGACTTGGGATTTGAGAAAGAGGTCTTCAATCACAAACTTCTTTAATCTTAAGTGACAACAGATGGAGTCAACAGTGATGATAAAGTGTCGTGGACTACCGGGGCTTACATAGGCACTGAAGAGCAGTTGAAAAATCATGGATGTGCTCTCTTCCCCCAAAACCAAAACGCATAAATATCAGCAACGATTACCAAAAATACATTTTGTGTAAGTTCAAACAACAACCCTGAGACAGCCAAGGGGGAAAGATCTAAGATTCTAAGTGATGGTTCAAATGCAAGTTGAAAACGGCAAGGAATTCCTCACATAATGATGGCATCATACGCTCAGTTTGATGCCATGAATATTCTAGTGACATTCCCATCATTTAAACAAGATGAAATAGAAAAAGTAACGTCATGGAGATAAGTAGTATAAAAAAATCCATGTCTTTGAAAATGTAGTAAAATTAAATTAGTGAAAAAGGTTCGGATAGCATCTTCCCAACAGTTTGAAACACAGAAATCTTCCCTGCTTCAAGCATCATTCCAGTTTCTTATCATTTCATGAATCTTGGGTACATGTCCCCATCGCCCTTAATGTCAAGCCAGACGTGACTAAGGACTAAGATAAGTTATGCCCCTCGGTCGTATTTCTGATGTAGTGCTGGTTACCACGTAGGCCCGCCTCTCCTCTTTAAAATGTGCACGAAAATCAATATTTTCACAAGCAGGTTCAATGGCGCCTTGATTATTTTATCTCGGGCACAGTTTCCCAAGATTTCTCTAGAAGTGGTGAAAAAGCAGCTGCAGAAGAAGAAGAAGAAGAACAACAACAACAAAATTGCTTCTAGTCTCTGCCTTAATCACAAATCAGCATAACATTGTCGAGCAAGATTTTGAACAGCAAACCTTCTGCGAGCAGTATAAGAATCGCATTATTTATAGCGCAGGCTTGCATACGAATGTAAACACGTTTTTCGATTAAACCAAACTAGCCAATTTAGCGCTCACACAAGTTTATACGGTCAACATTAGCAGGTTGTTTATGCTTGATTCTCCTTGCAATCCCCGATACTTAAAATGAAACCATAAATAAAACTTGAGTGCATTGAATGGAATACAGTGGGTCACGCTTGTTATATATTTAGGAGGCTGTGCCACACATTATATGGCAATATTGGCGCCTGCATTTCATGCATCTCGATAATGGCTTAGAAAAGTCATTAGCACACTTTAACAGGGGGCACAACATGGTGACCAAACCAACCATAAAATCTCTACATGGCTTCATTTTCTGGTAACGTGTCTCTGCATGGATTATGCTAAATTTACCAGCAGCACAGCAAGGTTAATTGACAATTTATCAGTTCCGGTCCACAATGTGCCAACCCCATGGAGCATTAAAACGATATAGTGCCCGCAGGAAGGTTACAAGCCTCCAAACATTGCACCAGGGCGTTTGCACCAGCAAATAATAAATTAGATCAACGGGATAGATAGTGAAGGACGTCTACTGAACCATATTTACTAGTAAAGGTTTACTATATTGCTTATTTTGAAACGCGACTCCAGATTGCAGGAAGGTGACACCCTGATGCAACCTCACAAGCACCAAAGACCATAATCAATGCTTGACTTTAGCATCGCAGTTGGAACAAGACGAGTGTAAATTGGACGAATACTGATAATATGCCAAGATGTAATGCAATCCAGTGAATTGGCAACAAGTTATCTAGTTTCAGTTTCTCGTTGGAAAAACTCATGCATTTCATTGCATTTCGAACAACTTCCCACAGAAACAAACCTGATGAAAAATAATCACCGGTATCAAATCTGCTTTACTGGTTGTCAATGAGGTCGTTAAGAGAGCCGTGATATTGAACCCGCTATCTGTATTAATTTTTTTTTCTTTTACAAATTACACAATAACAACGTGTTGACAAGGACTCCCTACTGCCACACAACCTCACTATGGTTTTTCTCATAAACGTATAGATGAAGTATTAAAAAAAAAACGCTGATGGGAGATTAAGTAACTAGCGAATGATGAGAAATTCCACATGTGCAACAACTTTAGATCATCCCGAGGTCATCTTGCATAATATCTGGGCCACTACTCGAAAACGAAACGCGAAAACGTTGTTCAGCAAAACGTCACTTTCGTTTTATGCTGTGTTAAACTGAATTAAAAGGTGGATTAACGACATATGAAGGAACTAATGAGGCGTCTCATGCATTTAAAAACAGTGGACCGAGCGGTCCAGAGCCAAGACAAGTTAGTACAGTACATTAAAGAGCTGAAGCATTTAGGGTTGAGGGTATAGAGAGTGCCTTGGGAAACGGAAAGCATCTTCATGCATGGATGGCAAGAGAAATTAAATATAAATGGAAGCTTTCACGGTTCAGACATGGATTAACCACACCAAAAGGAAGTAATTCCTAGTGGGCATGAAATATCGCATTTGGAATTACAAGAACAGAGACTGACGTCACTTTGCTACGGGGAGGATTTCCATATATGAGCGAGGGAAGGAGATAATGTCAAGGCCAACTGAGTTGTACCAAACCCAAGGATGTCATGCAACTCCAAAAATCGCACCAACGAGCAATTTTGAAAATTAAAAACAGATCATGTTATTTTAGATCAAGGGTTTTCCATCAACTAATTTTCCGAAAGAGGCTTTTCACTGGACAAAAAATTATCTTTTAGGCAGTCTATTCAATTGGCCAGTTTTAGCTAAAAGGATGTTGTCTAAAACCATAAACTCCTGTCTTTCATGTTTGCAATGGGTCATCTTTATAACTATGAGTATGTTATTATTATAAGCTGGGAGGAAAAAATTTGTACTCGACATATTAACACTACTAAGCATAGGATGAAATTCAGTTCATATCGAAAGATAAATTGCATTGCATAATACATTTCTACATATGTCGTGTTATAGTATTGTCAAAGTCAAATCATGGTAGGGAGATAATACAGCGAGTTAAATTTAGAAAGGTCAAACTAACTAAGGGGATTTATTTGCATCGGTGACACAATAGAAATGATTTCAATAAATTAAATTACGTTGAGGATTAGCCAATTTCACTGCAGATGTAGCTGGTAAGTGCTACTGGGTACAAGAAGATGGATTAGAAATCGAATTTAAAGTGCAACCAGGTATTCATAATCAAATTGTCAAACAAGTGAAATTACGAGAGAAAAAAGCACAGCAAAAACTACGCAAAATAAGCTTGCAACAAATGCCTGGAAGCGAGGAATTACATATCAAGCAACAATCGGTAGCAAGCTCCTAAAAAGTCGAATGTTATTTACAATTCAACAACTAATTCATGAGACGATACCTTGACACTGGCAACATTAAGATCTTGCAAGATCACGAATGAAAAAATAATGTTACGTAGCAAGCCTACTGAGATTGATAGATAAGATGAAGAAACGAAGGGCTAGTTTTCCAAGAATTTGGGCGGAAGAAAAGAAACAGGGATAAATAAGAAAAAAAAAAATACAAAAATTTGGGTAGGAAAAACAGGTAAAAAAAAAACCCGCCCGAACAGTTGGCAACTCCTTGTAGGTGAAGAAATAAAAAAAAAAGGCTCGGCAATAATAAATCTGTTTCGATGCTCGGAATGCCAAAAAGTAAGGAAACAAAAATCGCAAGCCTATAATCACAGCTGGTCTAACAAAAAGGCGTTTGCAGGAACATCCATTACGAAAACTGGACACTGAATCGGTACATCGAGACACAAAAAAAGTACACTGAATAAGTACAAATTAGCCGACAAACAACACAGCTGCGACTACTTTAACATTTACAAATTTCAAAGGAATTTAGGAAGGCGAGCTCAACCTACCTTGGAGTTGGCAAAGGTCTGAAATGGCAAAGGAGAACAATTTTCACTACAGTGTTTCGCTGCTAAACGCTACCATACGCTTTTTTTTAATCCAAAAACTGTAAACTACGAGTATGCCTAAACGGTGGTGAAAATTTGCTTTTTTTGCAGTTGAAATACAGAACTAGACGAATAGTAGGAGGTATGGAGGATGGGTGATTGTGATGTGGAGGAGAGAAACCTTCAATAGCATCGTACAGTGGTGTGATCAGCGAGCATATAGGTGATTTTCATCTGTTTAATTACACGCAAGGGTTATCTTAACAGAGCCAGAACACTGACCAAGCCAGCACAAACCAATTTGGCAAATATTAAAATTTCATGTTGGGAAACGTTTGGATGAGAGGTCAATGAACTTCAGCCGGTCATCCTGGCTAATAATTCTAGGGCGATAATTCGGGAGTTTTACTATGGTCTTCTCTAGTTGACAGTTATCCAAATAAATACACCTGAAACTATTAGCACCAGTGTTGATGTTAAATGTGATTCCTGACTGACTAAATGATGAGTATAAAGTTTTAGCGACTTAAAATAAATTAGTCGAATAGATAATTAACATATTCTGAATATCTTGGAATATTTTCTCAACATGGCACTGTCTATATCAGCTTTTAAGCCAGCAAAATCTTGCAATTTCCTGGAGAAGTGACAGCTTTCGGGAAAATTAGTAACAAAGTGCAATAGCCCAGCTTGGAAAATGTTAGTTAGTACCTATATTGAAAACACGTCATTCATCTACGTCTCGATGCATGATAATTTTACTTCTTACTGATGTTGTTATAGAGAAGCTAATGGCTTTAGAAACGTGCATATGGTATCTTAACGGTAATGATATCTGGGGATCTTTACTCGCGATTACATCAATGCCTGTGCAGCTTTTATTTTGTTAAAGAAGCAAACATTTCCTGATAACACTATAGAAAGCTTCAAAGGTACAATCCATATTACATCGACTGTTAGGCAACCGTACAACAACCAGGCCATGCAAAAAAGTGATAAAGAGGAGAGAAAATACCGGATAATCGGAATAGAAAGAAAGTGCTAGGTAAAAATTGAAGGGGGAGGGGGGATATCCCGTGTTTTTCAGAGCCATTTTTCATGGAGCTCCCTCAAGGTGTCGTCAATTAAGCTCGAGATAATGCAAGGTGATTAATTCATCTCCCACGGTCCCACCACACATTCGTTTCCTCTCTTTTGTGAAGACACCCTTTGCTCCCAGGGCCAATTTCCGTCCTCCACCTACTTTCAAGGACGGCCAATTGGCCCCAAAGTCGCTTTCCAAAAAAGGACCATTGAAACCCAGGGCTCTTTGTTGTGCGTGTCTGTATATTGCTAGTACCTGACCAATCGTCAGAGAGAGCCAAAACAGTAGAGGAAGTTTATTTGAAAACGCAGTTTGATTCTTGGGCTGGGTAGTCGAGTAGGTAGGCTCCACCTAGAGCCCGCAGCCACGTATAAAAAACCTTTTGGCCAAGCAGCAAATCATGACCAACCAAAGTCCTACAGCAATGTGAGCAAAAAGCTCTCCCCTTACTCCCTCCTCCGCCACCTCCTACTCTCCCTAGAAATACGGTAATTAGCATTACTCACCTCTTTGCCTGTGGGCAGGTGCTTGGCTAGCTTCACCTTGGCGAAATTTCCCTTGCCGATCGTTTTCAGTAGCCGATATTTTCCAATATGTGGTTCATCCGTCCTACCTCTCGATGAAGTCACTCGTTGCGCGGGGGCATTGTCCTCGGCCTGGCAAAAGCAACATACGTGGAAGGAAAAAAATGTGTTTAAAACCGGCAATTGTACACGTTCAACAAAACGCTTATTATGCAAAAACACGCACACCATCATTTTTTTTTTATAATGGAATTCCGTATAGGCGCAAATGGCCTGAGCATCAAGTGACTGGGTCAAGTCACAATTGGGGGAAGAATCCATTTCAGAGCCAGCGTTTTTGCAGATACGGAAAAAGGGTGCGACACGGTTTACCTCTAGCCAATTTTTTCTCCAATCTGTGCCAAGGAAATGCTAAAGGCACTGTCTAGCCTCTGGGAACCGGTTGCGAGCAACAAGACAGTTACTATACCACGAATCTGGATCAACGAGGCCAGAATCACGCAACGACCTTTCAGTCTTTCCGAAAAGATGCCTTTGGATTTGGGGGCCAACTTTTTTTATTTAAAAAAAGACAGAAATAAACACATGTCAGGGTCGTAAAAAAAGGGGTTCATTTTCCTCCTGGAAAGCTCCGGGAATGAAATTCGCGTATCTATCATTCATTATTTAAGATGGGTCAGTGAACGTTATAATTTTACTTTATAATTGCATTAGTTAGTTATCC
>JAQGCC010001921.1:0-20725 GCA_034698905.1 Xestoiulus laeticollis | reverse complement strand
TTTTGATTTTTCTTGCGAAATACTTCTGATGTGATAAATACATGTATATTATCAAAGATTTGACAGTAGGTACATGCATTTTACACTTCCACAAATTCCATTCCAGAGATTTGGACTTTAATAATGGTTTTCTGGTTTTCTTCACAAAAGTTATCTTGTTCCAGTCATGGGAAAATGTCAAATATTCGCGTTGAAAATCCAGTTTTCTGTTCACCACAAACCAACAAATGTAACATTTCTATTAGATTTTATTTGCTTTTGGGATGGTCAGAGCAATCAGTTGAACTATTAAAAGTTGGTAGCATTTTGCGTGGATGTACATTGTATTTGGGAATGTTCAACGTCTGGAAATGTTGCTGTAAGACTGCTAGTCGGAAGCATACGTTTCATCGTAATGGAAAGTTTGACAAATTATACTTGATGGCTCGCATTTTTAAACTTTTTGCCACCCACTTTTTGACCACCTTTTTTAGCTTTTTGTGCCCCATTTTTTTTGCCATGGCACAGACTTAAAACAACTTTTTCGCACCAGCAGATGTTAACACGGAATCCGGACCCCTCGAAAAACAACATTTCGGGCACGATACAGTGCCAAGCTGCCCGACGTGTACATATAACATAACCAAACGAAAAATTCGTATTTCTTATTCCCACCCCCAACTCTGCCCATTTCAATATAAGGAGTATACCGTATATGCACTTTTTTCCCCATCTTTTTTTACGTTCCTTTGGCGGCGTAATCAGTTTAGAGTTCTTTTTGGCAACTTTTCATTTCCTTTTTTAAATTTTTGTTGTCAACGTTGTTGTTTCGACATCGGAATTTTAAACAAAAAATACGCCGTGGATCCACCATCCCTCCTTTGGTTGGCATCGGGGATGATCGGCTGTGGGTGTATACATGGGGGGAATCTTTAAAATTGGACTTCATGTGACATAACTCTGATGAATTCGAGGTCATTAGGTATATTTGCAATTTTTTGTTTGCTAAAGATCGATTTGTCATGGCATCGTAGAAGATGTTAGAAGCACTTTTCGGTGCTATTCCAGAGCATGAGATTGCACATAATTTAACATTAATTTGCAATGCAAATGTTTGAGAATTTGAAATCAAATACATTGTAGTTACTCTCAAAGTGGGGAAACTTAGCCAGGCTAAGATAAGTTTTTGATTAGTTGACGGAGGCTTGAGTAGGCTGGCCAATCGCTTGTGATATTTTGTAGTTTGGCGCCAATGATATAGCTTTAATTTCCCATGCAATATGATGGGTATCAGACAAGTAGTATAATATTTTTTTAAAATATTAGTATTTATGTTATGTATGGATCTACTCTGGAAATATTGTTAGTAAAGTAATTCAGTGAATTATAAAGGTTCGTTACACTGAGAATCAAAATCTTAATTGGCAAAATAAGATGCAAAAATGCATCTTTATTTCAACACTTTCTTATCTACAAATTAGCAGCATATTTTAATAAGACAGATATTAAACAAAAGACATGCTAAACATGGATCTTAATTTTATTTAAATGTGCAAGATGCATCATATCGTCTTTTCGTGAAGTTTTTTTTAAAAGATATTCTTATAGTGCAAATATTTGTTGTCAAATTAAGCCATTTTCATAATGGACACATCTTGGAATATGAAAATAACTCTCACTTATTTTTAATCGGTTTATTAAGTGCCTATGTAAATCATTCTTTCCATTTGCTTTCAATTAGCTTGCTAGTGAATCAATGCTTCGAAGATATTTCAAATAACACGATTTGATTACATGTTTATTTTTACTTGAATTTGAGTTGAATTGCTTAATAATCACTCTATACAGGGCACATAGTCGAAATGTGACGCCTCAAAGAGGTTTTTGAAGGGCAGTCGTAGGTTTCTGCTCGCTGAATTCTAAAGATTGTTCCATCATTTAATGCAATATATTTGCTCGTACAAAGCCTGCCTTAGTCGAGGGAATCTTAAAATGGGATGAATAATTAAGAGCGGGGTATAATTCCTTAAGCCGATGTCTATGGGGGTCTCCGTCATTTGGTTTTAAGATGCGTGTTAGGAAGGAATTAGAAAGATGTCGACCAAGTGCACTACCTCGGGCTTTTTCAATCAGGAAAAAAATACACCGTTGAGCGATGAGATACACATTAATTAACATTAGGAAAATAAAGAACAACACATCAGCAGGATCACGCTTATATATAGCCTAGGCACTTTTCTTTCTTCATTTTTTACTTTCTTCTTCGTCCACGTTTTTTTTCTTTCTTAAAACTTTTTTTTTCTGATGGGTAAAAAGAAGGATTGGTTTCCCATTCTGTTGAGATGGCGACTAGATGGAGTATAGTGCCAATCAAGGTTTATTAAACACCAATCAAAAGAGGTTGGAAGCATCCGAAAGGATGGGGAAACGAAAACTGCAGTGTTTTTAGTGGTATAGGATCGTTCGGAAATTCATTATTTACAGGCTTTGTTTTACTAATTTTTGTAGTAATTCTGTGTGGGAATTTAAAGCAATAACTCTGGAATGAAACTTGTCACGAAATGTTTTAAAAAAAGTTGTAGCTTTAAGAGCTATCAAAGACTGGTAGTTTTATTTGCAGTCATTACATTGCATTATATTGAATCTACTTTTGAGTTCAATTTGGAATTCTTTCTGAATTCAAATATTCCGGTTTTATTTATTTAAACAATGAAGTATGTACACGTATTAGTTTATTTGCAAAATTTGAAAAATAAGCAGGAAAAATATGAAAATGGGTGAATTTGTAAAAGGAAAACCATGTAATGGGTTCTTATACAGTAAAATCTGTGAATAGTGAACCTCTAAATAGCACTGACCCTCGAAATAACGAATACTCACTTCCAGCACTTATCGATTTTACGTACATTATATACATGTACAACAAAATTACCTTGAAATGGTACATCCTCGGATTAGCACAACTTTTGGTTTGGTCTCAGGGGTTTATGCTAATATAGTCACACTAGCTTTTGCTAGTTCCGCACACATAAATAGACCTAACTTAACCAAACTGAAATTGGCTACACATAGCCTAATAATTATGTATTAAGCAAAACAAAGAACTGTTTTGTTTAACGTTATAATTAGACAGTAATTTTCTTAAAATATATCTTAAGATAAGTTAGCATTAAATGTATTTAATGTTGTTGCATTATCTAAGTCCATAACCCAGATTATTGTTTGAGCAGTTGATGATCTGATCATACTAGTATGTAATGTGAAAAAGACAGTTTGATCTGCATTGTACGTATGTTTATTTTACCGCCACAGGCCCACAGTAGGTTTCCATGCTAGAAATTTCTTTATAGCTCTACTCCGTCACTATTAAGAACCACAAGTGACCTAGGGCTTGTATAAAGCAATTTGATTAACATGCACAAACTGCTTGCAAAACAATCTCAAATACAGGAAATTCTAAGTGCTTTTATGAAAAGTGCTTCTAGATGGCGCTTCATGTTCTACCTGCAAATAAATAGACATTGACCCAACCTCCTTGTATTGAGTGATGTCGAACTTAGTTCGGTCATTTTCCAAACCACCGAATTAAAAATGGGCTATTTCTTAAATACGATCAAACCTGTCTTTTTTGTCTGCCAGGAAATGTAATTTCAACTTAGATAGTTGATGGTTCATTGAAAGCAGTGTCACTGCACTTTTTTTTCTTTTTAATTTTGGCAAGTTGGGGTTCGGGTTGCTCGCTAGCCTATGCTTGCCCTTAAGCACAAGGATTTTGTTTACCTGCCAGTTTTTGTGACTAAATCTAGTGTACAGCAGGATGTTTTTTGGATCCAGTAGACTTTTGTATACGTTTGATACATGATAGGAATGGATACTTTGTCCCGATCTAATAATCGATAGATAAATATAACAAATTGGTTATCTCAAATCCATTAAAACGTGACATGTTAAATCAAAGAGTTTTGTTACTTTTTATACCGTTTTTAATTGATGAATTTGTTACAACAGGATACTGATCTCGTTTTTTAATATATAAAACTCGTGCATAGAGGCAGGCACCCCCTCTACATTTATTCATTAGCATATATAGGCAGTCAAAACAGCCAAATTTTCAGTAAATTATTGCCCTTAAAGGTAATTCCTGAAATCCATCTTGCGTCACGTGATGTCGTCACTAGGTCCATTGATAAATGTCTGTCATGCTCTGCTTGGAATTGTTACTTTTCGAGGATTTGTGGACAGAATTTTACAGGGTGGTTGCCCTCTAATTATATGTCGCGGAATTCCCATAAGTTGTTCCAGACGGAGGATAAAAAAGGACATGCACACGTAGAAGTCTATATGGTTTGTGAAAAATTTATTATGGTAAAGTAAGGGATAGATAACACGTGTTTCTGACATCGTCACTTGGCTATTGGAGCGCCCCCTCCTTTCCATTAGCCCCGTTTCCTTTCTTAATGTACATCATTTTGGAAATAGTTTATTATAGTGGTTTTAAGTCCTCCATATGATATAGTGTATAAGTTTCAACGAATACATTTTCTCGACTTGAGTATGTCACTCTTAAATGCAATGAGTTTCCTCTTGGAAGCCATCTTGGAAATCTCTTTTTGCGCAGTTCATATATCTTTACGGACTCGTGAGTGATTTGTATGCCTTTTTCCTCCAGAAATAATCTTTCTATTTGCTAACTGTCGAGGTAAATCGTCTCAGAAGACAGAGTAAATGTCAAAACTGTAAATATTAAGCTGGGAAGTAGCTATAGAGGTGATATGCTAGTATGATTTCTACGAACCTATAAAGTAACCGAAATTTCATACTTTACACGAGTTGCTTTATAAATAGTTCACTTATAAAAACTTAGTTCTGGAGGACTGATTGTATATTGAGGTATGCAACTTGACTAAGAACAAATGCCATCTGCAAAAATATTAGATGTATTAAGTAATGTTTAGCTTCATGTTAGGTTCCATTGAGCTTATTTTAAAGGATAAAAACTTGAGATATTCTGTTATGTTCGCATTTTTACTTTTCACGTCTTCAATTTGGGACAGCAAATATAGGTGAAATGTTGGCTTCAGTCGTTTTTCCATCGCCAGGTCTTTTCGTATGAGGTCTCCATTACCCCCAATGCTTTTGTCCCTCGCTATTTTCTGCTTTATTTGATTTTAGGGCTTTTGATATTCACGAGAACGGACCTGTTGAGTTGGCAGTTCCCAACGTTTTGTTCAACACCTATAGTGGCCGCTACGCCTATTATTGCGTCACTTTATTCAACAATTGCAATGATTTATGCCCGCAAATATTTGGGAATTGAATCCTGCTTAGGGGTCCCTTAGTGGTCGCCCGAATTCGCCATAAATGTCATCCCTTTGAATGCCTGCAAAAAAAAAGCGAGATTTACTCGAGTTTGATGGCACTGGTGCATGGATTTCTCGACCGTAGAGGGGAATTGACCCTAAATCCCTAAAATCAAGTCTGGTGGCAATCCTATCTACGAGGGGTACCCTATAAAGAGAGACGTCGGCAATGCCAAATGGGACAAATTCCAACACAATATGAAATTGTCCATGAGAAATATACATTATCATGGAAAAATCAAAATGATTTTGGCATAGTGTTTGCTGTTCTGACTTCAATACTTGGATAGTAATGCAGAAGTTTGAAAGCTTGTTGATCAGTGCACAAATGTCCCATCATATGTTGAGGAATTTTATATTCAACTAATGTCTTCCTATAGCCTTGGTTTACCTTCATACCTGATGAAGTTCATCTGGTGCTGAAGAAATAGTTACTTTTCGAACTGTCCTAAATTTGTCGACGGCAGGCCAAACTGGTAACTTGCGACTCCTGACTGTTTTATCGCCTATTAAAGCGTGTTAGAGGCCACTTTTATGTCACCATTTTCGATTACGTTATCTTGTAGATCGAGTTAAAATGCCATTTCAACTCCTAATGTGGATTATGTACACTTCGGGGGGATAAAAAAAAGGCTACTGCGGGCCTACACGCCTTTTTTATTTTTTTTATTTGGCGCCCCCGTTTTCTACATCTTTTGAAGAAACGCACCATGGCCTTTCCCACAGAGGGCGCTTCATTGAAAAGGGGCGCCATATGTTATTTCTGAAAAATCCAAGGTGGATTTTCACGTGTTTCATGACCATTTGCAAAAATAAGAGCGAATAAACTCAAAAACAGTTAACTTCTAACATTGTTGTATGTATTTCATGAACTTATAGATGACGTTTCTCAAAATGTTCTTTTCGCATTTTTGATACTAGAAATAACTACTGAGTGGAACCAAAAGTTTTAGACCTCAATCTGATCAATCCATGGATTCTTTACTTTATTGCTTTGAAATGTAAAACACTTTGTTAAAGGTTGCACACAAAGAAAATGTTTTGACATGCATTTCATGGAGTAGATACATGGCAGAAAAGTTTTGAATTGTTGGACTTCACCCATCAGGTCTTTTGAATAGTTCTTGGCCAACAACCATTCTCAACTGTTGGAATATGATCAATTGTTCAGTTTCATAATATATTTTGCGTGCTTTAAAATATGAATTTGGTAAGAGAGTTAACACCCCTTTAGCACCAATTTCCCAAGTGTACTCCTCCGACGTTGGACTTGGAAGCCTCCGATGCTTCAGCATTTTCTCTCAGAATATCAAATTGAATGATAGATGAAGCGTATAGCCAGCACTTTGGCATCCTCCATTTCCCATTGGCTAATTGCTGTGAATCCGTCTAACGTGCCTATAATGTGACAAACTGTACGGCTCACGTTAAGGCGCTCTTGCCTTATATGGATGTGATGCCCGCAGAATAGTGCAATCCTCGCTTTTCTTTTAATGAATGCCATTTTTTTTTTTTTTTGGGTTGGCTTTGCCTTCCAGAACGAGATGCCTTCTTCCCTCTTTTCGCTATACCAGTAATGCTATAAACGAATGACAGCTTTTGGGAATCCCTTAAGTCCAGTGACGTTTAGATAATTTGCATAGGCTCCCTAATCGGTTTAACAATTCATCACATGTTGCCACATTTGAAATGATGGATTACTCCGATGCAACTCCCTCGAGTTCTGCCTTGAAACTCTTTTGACGATATCCAACGCGGTCTTCCAAGTCTGCATGTTGGCTTTCCGCTCTTCCTGCGTCTCTTTCCTGTTTCCGTTGTTATTTCTCCGTGCATGCCTTGTTTTTTGTCTGCTGGTGATGATGATGATGAACAAGTTGATGGTTGAATGCACCGAAACTTTGAAAAAATGCTCTTTTCGGATTCCTGCAGATTCCATGCTGCAGTGGATAACGCCATGGTCCATGATGCCATGATGCTCTGCAGAGGGAAAGTTTCGACCGTGACGTCATCCCCCACAATCTTTGCCAACTGGATTAATGAGGGGGAAATCGATCAAATTAGCAACTCTATAATTGTTTGAGATATGACCCTAATGTAATTATATGATGGGACGTTCATTACACAAAACATGATTTGTGTGGATATTCTAGGATTTCATTCAGTTTTGCTCGAGGTCCATCAAATTGTTTGCTGTTTTCAAGTTGGACATGAATGAAAATGTAACTAGTAATTTTGTTATGGTGGTAAAGAAATAAACATGCCAATAATTCTGTTGAAAAATGCATCATTTTGATCCTTCATTCCACTTATAATTTACTGTATAGCACGTGCTAACGAGGTTTAATTCAATGTGTGTGCTATAGCCCGTATGCTGTGCTCTGTTACAAATCCACTTCATCTGCTAAGAGGATACGGTCTCAATTTCCATTTAATCCTTCTTGATTTCACTGCTGACCGCCGGGATTTCGATGGATTTAATGCCCATTAGGTAAAGGAGCTATGGCTTGTGTTGGCTATATTTTATAGTCTTTAGCGGATAATCGTAAATCGTCTAAGCCATACAAGAAGGGAACAAGTATATGTCTAGAAGGAGAGTTGTTCCCTGTCGCTTCTATACATTGTTGTATATCTCAAACAAACTGATAAGGAAAATGGCAATCGATACAATGTCATGCAGGCTAGAATCGGAGAGCAATCCACTTGTAAAGAATAGCGCTTATCAATACAGATTTTTATAAAATTGTATTTAATCAGTATGCATTTTTTTAAATTAAAATCATCCACAATAGCTTAGTAGCAAATTGTTTGTTCAAATGAAGACAGTAGGCAAATGAAAGCGTATACACTTTAGCAAAATTACACTAAACCTGAAATGCTATACTAATTTTTTATGTTGTTCTTTTCAAGTGTTTGACACTCGTTCTTCAAGCTATTTTCCTAAAAATTGGTCTGTCCTCCATTTTTTTGCCAGCATTTAACCTTTGAGAAAATGTAATCTTGGACTTAATTGACCTCTTCTCTATAACTGAAATACATTTTTGGTAAAAAAAAAAACTTACCAGGCGACTTCTTAAATTGATTAATCTGACTAACATCTATCAAGCGTCTGTCTGTATGTCTTAGACATCGTCGATCATCTTCACCAAATCCCACATCAATATTTTAGACACCAAAAGCCACGTTTTGGCTGAGGCCTTTTGACGAGAAGCTTCTTGTATTGTTTGCACATTTATACTTTTTGAAATTTAGGCGAAACGTAGGCCTAATAGCAGTTTTCTAATATTACTTTTTTGCAGTAGTTTTTTTTTATTTGTAACATATGCACTGAAGGCTTGTTGAAGGAGTTTGCAATCATTGCTATTGTATGCTTATATTGTAAAGTGCAGCCATGATGCCCATACAAGATTCGTAACACCATGGCAACATCCAACAAGTCATTTACCTTCAGTTTAACATTCACCAAAATCTTTTCCAGAAGGCAATGTAAAAAAAAAGTTGAAAACTCAACAAGAAAGTTTTTAATAATGAACATTTAATGAATATGAAGCATGGTGGAGAATCGTTCATAAACTTTGACTGTGGATTCAAGATCTGTATCCAATCTTCCCACAATAAAGTTATTTTTTGT
The DNA here is from genome assembly GCA_034698905.1 of Xestoiulus laeticollis. Classification (NCBI taxonomy): domain Eukaryota; kingdom Metazoa; phylum Arthropoda; class Diplopoda; order Julida; family Julidae; genus Xestoiulus; species Xestoiulus laeticollis. Next base: position 11,758 of record JAQGCC010001921.1, on the reverse strand, counting down.
GCAGCTACTTCGATAACCCTGTCATGCAGCAGCTTGTTTGAGTTTTTTTTAAGTTTGCTCAGTTTGAAATTTTATTAGGAACATAAAGATTATTATGACATCAGGTTTACATGTTTTCATCGCCATAATTAGTCGTCATACTTTTGGTGTTTACGCTTAATAAATATTGGGCGGCGATGATCTGCATGCATCATTGGCCTTCGCGTATCGTGTGTCAGAAAAGCTTCCTCATAAGATAATTGCTTTCTGATGTAGGCTAATTGTGTTGCATTAAAATTCGGTGGGTCATATATGCAGGAAAGTTGGCAAGAGAGTGCATGCCTTTGGTTGCATTTCGCCATTATGAAATGTAAATTGATATTTAGGGTTCTGTATAAAAAAGAAAATCGTGCTAAATTCTAAGACTGACGATGCCTTGTTTTGAATTTCTAATAAGTAATGGCTCTGAGAGTCGAGGCTTTGGGGGACTCCTTCCCCCCATCAAGTCCACCCTCTCCATTCCTCCAAGCACGTATTAAGACAAAGTGAGATTCACCATGGTTTCGATTCACGATACACTAGCTCGCATGCATGATGCCAACTCTTATTTTTCTTTTGCCGTCATTATTTTTTTTTTGTTTTTATTTAAGCACACACATTTAATTAGTTACTTAAGAAAGTCTTTAGAAAACGTGAATGCTACATTGGCTTCGACAAACACTGCATTCGATGTGTTTGTAGAGAAGTTTTGTATCGAACCGCGTTTCCAGGAGGGGAGAAGGGGGATTCAACGACTAATTAATTAATGGACCAGCGAATTTAGTTGGGAGCTTTAGTATTTATTTATTTTTTTCCAAATGAGCACGGGGGTTGTTGCTGTTTGCTTGCTTTTCTCGCATCACGTGGATGGATATCTATGGCTGTCCACTTCCAAATGCAATCAGCAAATTACTCGCATTTTTTTTTTTATCCATTCGCTATTTAGGCACTTTTTATACAATGATCGCTCGCATTCAACATATTTTGTAAGTAAATTACCACGTTATAACGTTGGAATTAATGCTAATCAGCGTTTTTGATCAACATCTCCAAAATACCCATTTAGGAGGCTGTCTTTATCCAATCGTAGAGTCGTTTATTGTAAACTGCAAAATAACACAGTGTACGGTTGCAATTTGCAAGTGTATAATTGTAGGATTTTCATGGATAAGTTCAAAACCAGAAACTTGAGTAAAAGTTTTAATGCAAAACATTTTTTTTATATATTAGATTTTATCCACGTGAAATGAGCTCGAAACTATTGCTTTGCCAAGGGTTGTGCCACAGTCCTCATTTGGAACACGTTTTTTTTCTTAGTAAAACATGTTATCTTTCGTTCCTTCTACTTTATGCAGAATAACATTATCACAATCACATTTCATGTAAATTTTAGCAAAATAATCTGCAACCACTTTTTCCTTTAAATTTAGTCAAGTATTTTTTATATAGAATACAAGTAAATATACTTTATCCATTTCTGCTATTTCATTAATGACATAAAGGGCAATTATTTGAATTACTTGTGTATGGAAACTCAAATTGTGGAGATATCTAATGATAGCATTGAAGATTTGGTAATAGTAGACTATACCTGGTGTATAAAGTTAAAATCTTTACCGTTGTAGTCACCAAAAGGCATTGAATATTTCTTGTGTGGGATCGAGCTTGGTTTTCTGATTTTTTTTCCCAGAAATAATTGACTTTTCTGAAAGTAGATTCATGACCATGATTTACACTCCCTTCGTGCATGGTCATCCATCGAATTAACTCTGTCTACAAACTCAGGTGTATTTTTTTCTTCTTCTTTGCATGAAATGCGTTTTATTTTGGTGCATTTGTAAATTGCTCTTCTGCGGTTTTGACCAAGTGCTGAACCAAATGCCAGATGCATTATTTTAAGGCATTTTTACACGTATTGACCAGTGGTACCAATTACCCCACCCCCATGCACGCCTCGTGCTCTGTAATAATACATTTGTTGTTTCGCATGCTTGCATTTTGCCTCGCATGCTAACAACCTGAACAAAAGACAATGCAATAAAGAGTTATAGTGGGAAACTGATTTGCACTGAAATTTATAGTTGTAAATGTGCTGTGGAATTATCAAGACGCTGTCGGGGAGCCGCGATAAGCATCTCAGGGGGGTAGGAACCCCTATAGGGAATGCCCAGGTGGAGGTTTTTATACGTTTTTCATTTGAAGAAATGTGAGGGTGCACGAGGATGTGCACGGAATGTGGTCAGTGTTGGTTTTTGCAGCGCAAACACGTGTTTTTATATTCTTTATATTCGAGGACCCTTGTATTCGTTTTATATAGCATAACTAGAGATGTCTCGTATACGCTATGAGCAAAATGACGACATTTGCTGTAGGGAAAAAAGGGAGTGTTGCAACTATAAAACAATCCAGTTGTGCTGTAAAATTTATTTCAACTGCTGGCAGGGCTTTTTTACCTTGTATTATAAACGATGCTCTTTCCTCCACCCTGTACAAATGGTCCATGGCCCTATAGTCACTATAGTATTGTCTATGTGCAAACTTAGCTATTCACATGGATGATACAACTTTTTCGCAATACATGTATTTAGACAAAATGCTATCAAGAGTTGTATCGAAATCTAGACGAAAGGACATTGTTTAAATTATTTTACATGTTCACGTCTTCATTTCAGTGGTTTATTATCTATCCATCCTGAAATTTGGAAACTATATGGCCTTCATATATGCGCTTCCTATATGCGCTTCATCTACATCACTTTATCGCGTGAGTGACGTCATTTCAGCCGATTAATATCAAGCCTCAACTTGGCTGAAATAAGCTGAATACCCCTATAGTCAGATCCTAACAATGCACTTTTATTTCTACTATACTGTATACAAAAATCGTCTTTAAATTTGGCACGGTCATGCATATTATCAAACTTGGCTCATCTTACCAAGAATTTGTCCGATTTTTTTATCTCGTGTAAGACAAGACAGAACTCGTGACAGAAGGCTAATATGTGACTTTAAATGCGTGTAGGATGCTCGCAGTTTTAACCAAGATGGAATAGCATGTGCATGCTTGGCATGGCACTCCTATATGGCATTCTAAAGTATCAATAAAGGTACAAGCCATAAGCTTGGATAAGGTGAAGGGCCATACTCAATTGTGCTATTATTATTATTTTTTTACTTGTGTCTGCGAGTTAAGGAAAGGATGTACGGTATCATCGTTATTAATATCTGAAGCGTTATTGTCGGAGCACCCCCACTTCACCGCCTTCCATTCTTCACCTTTTGTATTGGATTAAAATATCACGGCTATTTTACGAGAGAGCAAATTATCGTTGAAGCCGATCATCATTTTCAAGTTGTTGAATATCACTAGGCTATCTCGGCGCCCTCTTCAGCAGGGGTGCCGTGAAATGGATAGGCACCCACACTTTCTTCGACACCCCCACCTTCTGCCACCCTCTCGTATTGTATCTGACGGGCAATTTTCTTGGCATCTTTGGCGACGTCTTCCCACGTTTCATGAATGGCCAATTTTCATGCTTTGCAAGCATGTGGTTGCCGACACTCGCAGCGGTTGAAGTGGGAGGGGGGGGGGTGGCCACCCCACCCGAGGGGGGCCGGTCGACACCCGGCGCTGCTCGACTGGACCCAGGAGAGCGGAACTTGTGCTAAGTCATGGCGGGTGGCCAGCGACCGAGCGAGAAGATAATGGCCCCCTGGTGGCCGCCACCTTGCCAGGTTGGAGGTAACATGGGGCTTGATGTGCTACTTCAATGTCGCCTGAGAAAGTTTTGGATTTGCTCCTGGTTGCATTTTGCACCGGTCTTGTCTGTTCAAATAAAATCTCTCCAGTTTTGGTAACTGGGATTTTGGTTCCATCCTGTACTTGAGGGAATGGGTCACTTTCACCTAAACCGAGCGTGAACTCGGTTTGATTGAACGGTTGTTATGAACAAAAAATTGCACCCCTCATAACTGTTCTTAGAATTGTTTGCCCTTTGCTTCCAGAAACAATAGCTGAAAAAATGTCGTTTTTACTAATTGGATTAGAAAATGGAAAAATTATCATAATATGCATTTCCCCGTATCTTGGCAATTGGGAGGACCAGGAGGAATTTAGCCATTGAAACAATTTAAATTGCATATTTGAAGTTTTGCTTTTTTGGATGGATACATATAACAGCCCTACATATGTTATCATTCTCAGTGATAGTCCTGCAGCTGAGTTATATTATTGCAATTACATGAAATAGAAAAATCTACAAAATTCCTGGTAAAACATGTGGATAAAATGCGTGATATGCTAGATTTAAAGATGGATATACATGTACATATTTTTGCATAGCAGAAATTGAAAAGAATACAATTCACACTCAATGTCACATGTTTATAGGTTCGATGAAACGCTGTTTGACTACATATGACATTAATATTCAAAAGTTCAACCATGTTGAGGATAGATGTTAATCCGCTGAAATGACGTCACTCGCAAATGTGCAAAATGTTGAATTCATTCAGTAATTTATCAGCGTTTTATTTCATTTCGAGAACTCGTGTTTGAGGGGATTGAGGAGCTAGGGCAAATTTATTCGTATTATAATTTACATATCTGGCTAGAACCATGTAGAACCCATACGTCCAGAACTTCAGATGGACCATCCATAGTGTGAATTTTGGACATTTTTCATTAGCTCGCTCTAGTTCCATAATGGCCTATCGTGTGTGGTCCTCAAGTATTACGGAAGTAGGACGTCGTCAAGGTAAAACTTGAACTATTACCACTAAGGTAACGTGAAAGCGAAGGCATTTTTGCATGGGAATTATTACATGGCATTGTCCACACAAGTCCTGCTTTATTTATTGAAAAACGCAGATTTTACCACATATGTGGGATGTGGCCTGATGTTTATGTAATATCAGAAGTGAACGGTGTAGCTATAGTGCACACAATGCAAGACTTTGATTCCATTTCAGCCATTTCTGGTTAATGATGGAGGGGTTGACATATTGCGTTTGAGACTGCAAAGTTGTCGTGATGTTTCCACCAAGAATTAACAAATCGAAGCCACGGGTTGCATCGTGGCTACCCCATGGCCAATTTCTGATTTTCATCGCGTCACCTCTGGTAATGTCCCCCCCTAATCGCCGCTGGTGATCTGTCTACACACTGTCTTGAGATTAGCAAGGAGATTATCACCTTGGCGGACAAGGGGCTTTGGCCTGTCCCGTCAGGGCTAGCTCCGTTGGTATTGTACCTATGTGTCGCCACCTCCCCCATTCCTCTCCCCCGAACTCCATTGTTCCCAATCAGTCAGCCGTCGTAAAACCTTGATTTGCCATAAAAGACGATGAAAAGAAATCATTTGAGTATCGCCGTAATTATCTCCACCTCCACATTGTCTCACCTTCCTTCCGAAAAACTCGAGGGGGGGGGGAGCAGCCACCCCACGGGGATTCAATGCCTGGGATGAACCCGCAACAATGCCCATTCAGTCGGGGTGGAGAGCAAATTGGGGAACCTCCTCGGAGTTTTTTGGCTGCCTTGACTGAAGCACTGACCCGTGAACCTCATCACCCTAGCTACATATTTCGCTTTTTTTTTTCTGAAAAAGTTGTAAAATAGGGTGATTAACGCGATTTCTTATATTTTGAGTAACCCATCTGCTTGCTTCCACCTGCTAGAGGATGCTACTACTGAAAATGTAGATAGCTTCTGATTCCCTTCTTGTTTATATTTGAATAACATGAAATAAAATCCAGATTTTCAAGTAAATATATACACACTTGGGCATACAATTTTGGTTACTACATCAACAGGTTATGCCAGGGGTCACCAAACTTTTTTTTAAAGAAGTGTGTGTATGTAAATTGCCAGAAAAAATGTGTTCTTAAATAGGGAATATGGGTGTATTAATAGATCTATTTTTTCTGTTTTAATGCCTATTCGATGACATGACTGCTCATCTGATGGCGTTTTATTGCTTTGATGGGGCCAGTATTCAAGGCTTTCTATTATATCCTTTGGTTTTTGGGAATTCCACACACTGTTGCTTCTATCATCCCCACTTACATCATTTTTAATTGGCACTTTGAATGCGTATTTGTGGTTTTCTTTTAGCTTTTCTCGTTAATGGTATCCAATTTTTTGTTTCATGTTTTTTTACAGAAATAATAAATATGCGGCTTTATTGGTTCATTGACTCCTTCATTTTTATTTTCCAGGTGGATGAGCCAACTGAACAAATCAGCGCCGAGAAAGGTAAGAATTGCACTCCAATAATAATAAGAAACACAGGGCTATAATCACGTATTCAACAACGTGCCATTTATGGTAAAGTGGATTCCGGTTAATCGACACTAGGCACTTTGACTCGATTAAGAGGCTAGTCCAGATATGCAAAATTTCATCATTTATTCAGTTGGGTTTTGTTCCCGAATATTTGCTAGTTTAATTTTTAAAAAAATGTTTGTTGTATCGCTGTGGTATTTATTAGCAAATGTTCCAACAGCTATAGAAACTTAAGTTGATATAAGCTTACTAGCAAACAAATCCTAGTTTTGTTCACATCCTTTTTAAATTATAATTAGGCTGTACTCTTGAAATTAATTGTGCTACTTATCGTAAGGCATGTTATGGATGTCCTGGATGTTATCCCTTTTTGAACTGGCCTGCTCACTTATTTTATAGGGCGCCCCTCCTCTCGACCTCCTCTTTGGCTAATGCTTCTAGAGCTCTTCAACTTAGGATTCAAAACAAGATTTTTTTTTCACTTTTGGAGTGCATCTTATAAAATTATACATGTGTGGTTCAATGTGCATGCTCCAGTGAGTCTGGCACCAATCTTTGTTGTTAATTAATGGGAAGACTATTGTCCACAGTAGCGATTTGCAACGTTTTTTAAAGGTGCGTCCATCTTGCCTGGGGCTGACTTTTTTTTTGGTCGTCTGTAACTCCTTAATGACGAATTGTAGCCAAATTCATTATTATTAGCGATTTTAAACCCTTTACCTGATCTGAAATGTTGAAATTTCGAAGAAAAAAACTCATTTTATTGTAAATTGCATTTCATGAGACATTGTTTTAAGGCCGATTGTGCTGTAATTGGTATCGTTGTTGAATTTGCATACGTTAAATTGAGATTGTTTGACAAAGTACATGTAGTTATTGTTTTAAACATCAATTCCTATGTTTGTCGCATTGAAGCGTTAGTACCTCATTATATCTTAACGGTTCGCAGATTGGTGCCACCTTTGTAATTGCATCGTTTTCAATATTGCCCTATGACCTGGGCAACCTGTAATTTTATTTTAAATCTTCTATGTCTCGCTTGCGATAGACGATTATTGCTTGCTGTCTTAAATTGACCATAGGTTTTTTATTATTATTGCAGTGTCTGTGCCGGAAGAAGGATTTAAAGGTAGGACAAATAACCAAACACATTTCTTTTTTTCATATGAGCAATTTAGCCGTTTTGGAGGAGTTTTTTTTTTTTTTTCTTTCTTTAAATTTGGGGAGCAATGGCTTTTTAATGAATGAAGTTGGTTACAGCTCTGCTGGATCCTTGGCTTAAATAGTTTGCTAGGTGTTTTTTGTTTTTGGATAATAGGGATCGATTTGATTGAATTGCTTCTTTTAAGCACGCTATGCATTCTTGGTCAATTTCTTCCCTGTACGTCTGGCTTGGTTTCTTTGCATTATATTTCATGGTGCCATAATGGAACACAAATAATATTGCTGCTTACTGTTAAGACGTCAGATTTGCATGAAATGTACAAAATATTTGGAACACTGTTACAGATAAGCATCATCAAGTAGCTTTGGCTGCTTGTAATGAATGTAAAAATTGTATTACTTTAGCATGTATCAATCTATTATAAGCGTTTCCATACTTGCAATTCTGCTTAAGGGTTTCATAAAAGGGACAAGAAAGTTTGCCAATATCCACTACTTTGGATGTTAATTCTGGATAGACTGGTTAATTCTGGTAGAAGTTTTCACTTCTACATTATAAATGCATGTTAGTCGTTTGGGCCATTACAATTAGTCATTAAGAGCATGAACAATCATGTATAAACAACATATCTGAATGAATGCTTGCTTATATAGTTTTATTAGTCCTGCTTTCATGATTTACTTTGTTTGTTTTTTAATTGTCTTTCATTACAAGACTTTAAAATTTGGGAAGTTTTTGAACTCTGTGTTTATTTTCAGGCACAGAACTTATGGGCATTTGAGCGTCTTCCTCAAAGGTTTTACCATCAGATCGGTTGCAGGATCGTACGACATGTGTACAAAATTAGATAAAAGATTTCATAAAATGTTCTAACTGGCATGTACATCCACTGCTTTTAACTTCAAAATTGAAGAGTGTTGCACAATTTAAACTTCAAGAAGCATTTCAATTTTTGCTTTTATGAAATGGGCAGGTCTCTAATTGTTTTTAAGTATTATTTTTTGGAACTCGGGAATAAATTGGTTGGGTCTAATTGAAATTGATCTTAATTGGAAGTACGAACGAGTTGCGGTTGTCCTGAATGCAAATTAACTATTTTACATACATGTATGAGCATATATGATTATACACTGTATATGATTTCCACTTTAGCAGCACAAAAATCTTTAAAAAAGATTGAAAACTATAGCATGCATCTTATGATTTATAGATACTTGTGTTCATCTAAATTATGTAGATTTTATGATTTCTTTGAAATTGTTGACCATATAGTCTATGTAAATAAACTAAATAACATTGCCTGTTTCGTTAATTGGATAATCTGATGTGTCATTTTATTATTAGTTAAGATATTTTGAAATATTGAGGAAACTCAAGTTGAAAAATAGTCATTCCAAATTTCACGCAACTTTGAGTCTCATATAATTTAAAGGGCTCCCAGTAAAGTTCACTTGTTTGTAAGGTTTCTCGTGAAGAGTCTATTAATCAACCTCTTAAACATGTAGTTATAGATGACAATCAGTTTTATTTATCGATTATATTTAATTCAACTGATTTTATCATTTTAATAGTGCCTCGACAAAATTGTATTTTAGCATAAATAGTTGCATAAAATTGGAGTTTTTAAGAAAAATAGCAAGGCTGGGACAACTCATAAAAGACCTTCGATGCTAATTTATTTCCTAATGTCGAGTGTCGACTGTCCAGTATTTCAAATATCAATTATCAATAGATTGAATTAAACATGTCAAAATTTCTCGAAGGCCTTTTTCTAAATATGGTCGCTCCTATGAATGCTAATGGAGCGGCTAAGCGTTTATTAATAAAACTTTAAAGGCTGTTATTGAATGTAAAAAAAAATACTGACAGCCATCTTGGATGGCAACCTTCAGTCTGATTCAGTCCCTTAAACAGGTAATTAATGAAAATAGGCCTTCATTTCGCAAATCTTAATAGTATACCCAGGCTTCGTATTACCTTTTTACTTCTACCTGCATTAGAATTTTAAGCTTACATTTCCTCCAGCCCCACCCTTGAGCAACTGAGTTTTTTTTTTTCAAATTAATATGCTTCGTGCGTATGTAGAACTAATTTAGGCTTAATCGGTTAAGTAAATGGCCAACACGAAGACCACTTTCAAGTCGTTGGATTTTTAAACGCAAAAAAAAAATGGCGGATTTGTTGCTATTGTTTTTCAGCCTTCTCTTCATTCCCTTCCTTCTGCCATTTTTAAGCACCGATGAAAAAGGTTATTTTTTTCAATCTGAAATGTTCGTTTTTTGCGGTTCATTGTCGCATCTAGTGCAAGTTCACTCACTTATTAATACGGCGATGTGTTTTTATGGCCAATCCTGGCATTTGATTTTTTTGTGAAAAAAATGTCGTTTTTCTTTTAAGCACACTTAGATGACTCATCTGAAGAATTTGGTTCAGTGAATATGTTTTTTGGCGTCCGGTACCTTTTGTATATTGCACATAAAACGTGTCTTTTCCGACATCTTCACACTTGCGAGAATTGCAGGTAGATTTTAATAGTAGAAACAGCAAAAATTGCATTTTTCGGACACAAAAAATTTCAATGAAAAGTAAAAACTAATTTAAACTTGAATTGAAAACTCGATGAGAACTTGCGTCTACAGTTTTTGGGTTAATTAAAATATTTTTCACTGAAATTCATTGGCGCAACTCCACAGAGTATAGTTTGTTACGTTGACAAAGATTATTTGCAGTTTCCGTAGTTTTTTGTCAGTTTTATGAGTTTTTAAATTGTTTTAACACTGCCAGGTATTCTGACCACCAATACAAATATATGTTAAGTGTGTCAGCCTCTCCAACAATCTGTTTGATAATTAAGTTATAAGAATTGTATATTAATGTTATGTAAAATTAATCCACTCTATACATTAGGTTTTGAATCACAATAGCATAATATTGTCATTAATTTTAAAATGCCTTTATGCATTGTTGCTAGTGAAGTAGTTTTATAAATACAATAAAACCTGGTAAAGTGACCACCTCTGCATAATGACCACTTTTCATACATACATTGGTTTTAGTGCATATTTGCATGTTTTCCTTCATAAAAATTCTCTGTATAGTGACCACTGTATCCAGTGATCGAATTTGGCCATTTTTTGTATGGTTTCCTTTAGCAGGTTTTTGTATAACATTTCTTTGCAACATCGAAGGATTAGCAGTCTTAAATTGTAATAGAATATTGCATAATATTAATTTATACCATTCTATTGCCCAAATAGAGCCATGCACAGAAAAGAAGGGAATCTTCAATATTCTCCTACATCATTATTGTCACGTATTTAGGTTGTTTTTATTGAGCTGCTTTGGAAATTGCTAATTACTCCAAGTTAGCTCATGGTTCTGAGCTACTATATGTGTAAAGTATTGTTTTTTGTTTGTGTTTTTTGGGAGGCTATTTTTTGTTTCTAGTTCGTCGCTTTAGTTTTAAGCAAACAAAACACGTACATTGATATTTAACGTCTACAAAGCGATCAACCCAAACTTAGCTACCAGTTGTTGCTTTTTTATCATCGTTTGATTCCGCCCTTTTTTTGCCTTAGATTTCTTGCAGTTCCGTATAGCTTCATGCACACAGAGAATTTGTTTACTGGTTAGATATGGTTAGTTTTTGCGTGAATACGCAAATGTTGTCTACTCGTCGTTAATGAAGCTTATCAGGATCTTAGTTACAATCCTTATAGTTACCACTTTGATTTGTCAGCGAATTTGAAATTGGTTGACATTGTCGATTGAAGAACTTTAACGTGGGAATTTTACTCTGGCCAGTTGAGCAAAGACTCATTCCAACTTCAAAGAAAACTTTTAATGCGTACATGCACACTTTATAGGGTTTATACATGGTAATTTGCACGAAGGCATCATTCTGGTACATGCATGTACCTGCTCTTTTTCTATTATAATTCTTTTAAGTATTTTTTAATTTATAGTATAGGTCCTATGTTTATAATTTGTATAAAATTCCCCAATATCAATTATGTTTTTTATTTAAAGGAAATTACAAACCAGAAATACCCAAAATATAACATTTTCAATTTTACATACATCAGTGTATATATGAATTTTATAAATAATATATCTTCAATTTATAAAAAACATGTTTTATATATTTTTATATTAAGTTTATATCGTCATATTCATGTTAAAATACATAGAGATATTACACGCTTGTACAGTATTAAAGGGATTGAGCACGCCTCCTTTAATGCTCCCTTAATGCTAACCACATTGACAGCACTGTATGTTATTCCAAT
>JAQGCC010001920.1:0-20727 GCA_034698905.1 Xestoiulus laeticollis | reverse complement strand
GGCGACCCGGGGATGAGACTGATCTTCAAGCAAAATTTCAGATCTCTAAGACGAGTGAAACCTGGTTAAAAAGGACACGATCCATATCTATGTAATCAAACAAACACCATGCGCTCCCTTCTAACCAAGTTAAATAAAAGGTTTTAAAAAAAGAAAGCTGGAGTATCTAAACTCCGTATCTAAGATATTATAAAGAGAACAATGAAAATGGATCCATGAGGAGGAAACAGGGTAAAATTGATAAACACCCGTTACATTAACCAATCTGTATTTAGTTTGTTGTGAATTTCTATCATTACATTTTATATTTCAATGTGAGTCCCCTTAGTGACCACCTGTATATGCAGTGACCAACTTTGTCATTTTCTGGATGGTCACCTTTGGCAGGTTTCACTGTACATGTACATTGAAAAGACATTACATGTAATGTAGCATTGTCAAGAGTATACCATGCATACTTCATGGAAGGCAATGACTATACAAAATCCAGCATTGTCATTTTTTTCAGAAGAAGACAATGTCATTAAAAAAATTCTGTCCTATAGAACTTATCTTATAGAATATCTGCTTGGATTTTTTGTTGCCAACTCCATCGACTGTACTATTTAAGCTGTAATCTATCCGAGGCACTTTTCCATTTCCCCCTTTTTCGCGCATTTATAGATGGCTGTAAAATTTACAGCTTATTCCCATAATGGCGGTTTGGTTCCATCACCGTGGAGTGTAATGGAATTTCTGCTAAGTTTCTCAACTGTACGCTACGTGCTTGGTGATCATAGCAGATTCCCGTTGCCATTCACCCGAGAGCTGTTAACTTGAATGTCGACTCATGATGATATTCTCATCATATAAAATAAATACAACTAGATTTCACAAAAGAGAAAAATAAGATGCCTTTTCCCATGTTCGTCATTGCCATTGCGCTCAGCAAGGCTTCTTGTACAGTGGAATATAATCCGTGGAAGGCAAATAATCAAAAATGCCTAGCCTTAATGCAACGTTTGCATAAATTAGCAACCTTGCATTATTTAAAGCCACGATATACCACATGTATGCAACACTTTCGTCCACAGTGTTATGAAAACCAGAAGGCGACCTACTTTAGTTTTGAACATGGTTCTCTGCAGCAGATTTTCCAATACAAATGTATCAACATGTTTAAAGCAATTTGTCTCATAATATATGCCTTTTTACATGAACTTTTGCTCAGTTTCGACCAAAGGCACATATTTTTTCAACGATAATTCAAGGGTTCTCAACTTTTCGAAGACCTAGGGCGAATCTTTGGCAGCAGTTTATCAAAAAGACCATGGAACAAAAAAACCCTTGAAGAAAAAATACGCTGATGTGCACTCTTTCATATAGATGGAATAGTTGACAGAATGGGGGGAAAAGAAAAGAAGATAAAATTTTTATCCACATCACTGGTTATGACTTTCTGGAAGAAAAAGTATCCATCGCAAGAGGCGTCGATGAAACGTTGATACCATAATTTTGGAAAAACGATCATTACAAAGATTGGTCATTAAGTTGGCCCCCAAAGTGATCAATCTAATGCCAGCAAGAAAAAATAAATAAAATAAAAACCAAGCATAAAGACAACGAATGAAAACTTTGATGTTAAGATGGGGGGGTGAAGAGATAATCCCACAAATAGTTAAGGTCAGTGAGGTGCGAAACTATAGGTAAAGGTGGCAATGAAAAACAAAATGTTCCAAAATGGATGTGATAAATGGTGAGGAAAAAAAAACCCACGTAGAATAAGATAAATATAAGAAAATGATACACTTAGGATCAAAAAGCATGACAGATTATGGGGTGCAACGTCAAAAGATTTTCAAATCCCATTTGAAAAAAAAAAATAACAGTTATAGATATAAAACCATTAACTGAGAAAGAAATAAAAAAATCATTTCAGAGAAAATTGGATAAAAAGAGCAGAGAAGATAAATGATGAAAGCAGGGAACAAAAAAAAAAAAAAAAAACACATAGCAAATAGAATTTAAAACCCAATTTCATTGAAAAATGAGAGTAAAACAGGGTAACCAAAAAGCAACATTTCAATGATTTCATCCAAATTTCTTTTAAATATCGTTTAAATTTGGATTTTCATTCTGAATTTCGTGGTGCCATCAAGGCTAAGTACATCCATCGTAATTGGATCAAAAAAAAGCTTGAGACGATCATAATATATGCCAGTTTTGAAGAGTTCAAAGACATGGCTCATACAATGTACTATAAGCTGCAAATCCTAAATACTGCAAGAAAGAAATGCGACGCAAACTGGAAATTTGCCCAAAAAGCCACCGAGAATTAAAAGGATTTTATTTATAGTTTCTCTTCAAATGAAAAACTTATTAAATTACGCTCGGGAAAAAAAAAAGTATTGAATTGACAAATTGTTGGCGTTAAGTGCAACTATTCGTTGGAGTTCTTTGAACTCCCAGATATTACTACAAATCCAAAAGTAAATATACTGGTGCCAAAAACAGGACAAACAAAAATAACTTATTTTAGAAATCTCAGGAAGCTGAAAAGCACCACCCAGACGAACTGTTACAATGTAATTTGAATAAATATGGGTTTTCATACCAAGTGCAAAACTTGCAGTAAAAGTACTAAACAACATAACTATAGCCTATACCAATTGGAAAGAATAAAAAAGTTTACCAAATATGCTTGTTTACGAGTTCCCATTTCCTGGCAACGTATTAAGATAAATTTTATAAAGGATTAACATTTCCATCTATGCAAAATCAATACAGAATTGCCAAATTTAATTAACACAACGACCTCCAATGGATTCCCCTCAAGTAAATAAATGCAATGACCTCATGCTCATCACCACATTGCCAGAGTATACCGATCCAAAAAGATCTAAGAGCTAAATGTGTAATCAACTTTGTATACTTTTAATTAAATGCAATGCACATAAAGATGTTGGATTTCGCGACCAATTTATTTAACGTTATTACCATTACGCTAGGCCCATTTCCGTGCATACAGTAATGGCCAATAAATCTCTATTGGGCAATATCTTATTGTCTAAATGGGTGCGCAATCTCAAAGCAATTCCTATTTAAAACAGAATTGTTGAGAAAATGCAGCAAATTCAATCATCAGCGCTGCTTAAAGGCTCGGACTCCAGTGAATTTTAAAGAGCATTCATTTAAAGTACAAGTTTTATTTTCGGAAAATTGCCCCCAGATGGCCCATCGTCAACCAAACCCATCTCAAATGCGTTGATAATTCCCCAAATAGGAAAACGCTGAAACATGGATGAGTTTCTCCAAAAATCAACAGTAGTAATTAAGCGGGAAAAAATGCATTCGATGAATCCATGACGTCAACTTCCCAAAGAAACAACAAGGTTCTCATTGTTTAATTCGGAATTAAATTTTTCCATCATACGTTTTATTTATTAAAATTAAATATTGCAATCAATTTCTCATACATGAAGCAATATCAGTAGATAATGCAACTGGAACAAATTAATTTCCTTCTATGATGTTCAGTATGGCATTTTTCTTCTAAATATCGTCAAATACTATAAGGTATGCCATTAAAAGACCGATTCGAAAATTACTAACTTTTCATACGAATTTTAATTATGAACATGCGCATTATGTGGTCCAATATTAACGCCAATGAAAGGACCATGTAATCAATGACATCCAATATCACCAATAACAAAACATCACGTGTCTGAAACTTTATTGTGTCCACGAATAAAATATCAAAATCTTAATCAAGAAATGCTATATAGTCAGATCAATTTTGGTTAGCATAAAATAGAAATATATTAAAAATTCCTGAGTGGAAACAGATGAAAAATGTTTGGCGCTATTCAAACTTCCTCAAGACTATATATACTTGTAATTTACTTTCTATGCGGTACGTTAAACAAAATGCCAATTTCAATTAATTTTTATTTCATTTCAACCTGGTTCCTGATTCCTGACTCAAGAATCAAATTTAAAACTTTTTATAATCCTGCAAATATTGGTGAGATAAAAATCGCTTGATACTGTATAAAGAAATAATATCACAAAATCGTAAAAATTATCTATTTTAGAAAAGTTAGCAGAAAAATAATCAAGTTCATGCATTAATTCAGGGTTGCAACAACCATAAGGTTGAATTTATGTTGAATTATACCACAACATTCAATATAAGCTCGAATATACATGTACACGACAAAGCTACCAGTCTTAATACTACATAATTTTAAAAAATATTGCTTTTTATTATTTTAAGTTTTTTTGTTCATTCCCTGGAGATGGTTTATAAAAAAAAAGCAACCTCCAGCTTTTCAAATATCCAAATATTATTAGTGGAGCATTACCAATGTCACGAGCTAAATCGACGGCTGAAATGAAATCTGGTGATTTCTGCATACAAATCAAAATGCAAACCTTTTACGAAATTTCGCTTCAGGCTTATGCATTAATGTGTTTCGAAAAATTTCTCCATTTCCAAACACAGACGAGGAGAGATTCATCTTATACAAACATTCCGAATCTCTAATGGAAGCTGGGGGTAATCATTTTTATTATTTGGGCAATTTAAACATTCTCGCTAAGCGCTAAGTGATTTCTCAGCGGATAAAAAAGCAGCTTAAAATCAACATTAAATGAAAAGGGCTCTTTTCAGCACACTCGTGTCGTGATTCCATTTCTAATGTCAATGTTATTATACCAAGTAGTCACTTTAACCCTGTATGTAGAACTAAATGAGCTGTATTGCAAACAATTT
The DNA here is from genome assembly GCA_034698905.1 of Xestoiulus laeticollis. Lineage (NCBI taxonomy): Eukaryota > Metazoa > Arthropoda > Diplopoda > Julida > Julidae > Xestoiulus > Xestoiulus laeticollis. The sequence continues at coordinate 15,971 of JAQGCC010001920.1, read as the reverse complement.
AGAAATAGACCAATAACAATTTGGAAAAAACACACATGTTAAAACAGCAAACAAAACCACAATTACGCACGAGTCCAATGTAATTGACAAATTTGAAAAAATAAATAATCTAAAACGTAACCCTTTCCCTGTTGAGCCAAAACTCATATCCCTTATGACAACAAACCATTACAGTGGAATTGAAAATGATAATGATAATAAATCCTGTAGGCCTTTCCATAGAAAATTGGCATTGAATCACTTAACTTTGGTTATCAAACCCCATTTTATGATGGAATAAATGAATCTGAATATGGTATAGAGTTAAATGAAAACCAAATTTTTGTTTCAACACCCTGTATACAGTGAAAATAACGAGGCGTGGATAAAATCAACTCATGATTCCCATAAATTTAATAATCCAGACATTAACTTAATTAAGATTTTTTAAAAATTATTCCTAGATCAGATTCGTGCCAGAAATGCGTGTATACACAAAGCATCCATAAATCAAGATTAATTTATTAGTCATCCCCAACAAATTAAAATAGGTGCACGAATCAGAAGGGTAAAAAAATAGTACGCCGAATAAGGCGTAAATCACGTTTTCCAAATTCACTTCAAGGATGGTCTGTTTTCCAGAAACAGTCAATGGCTTCATAAATGGATATCTCATTTGAAGGTTGGTTACTTCAGCCCATCGTTAGGGTAATGTAATTAAGAGCAACGCGCTAAATGGCATCCCTAGGGATGGCAGAGTTAAGGAAAACCATTTGATTAACATCAACGATGTTACAGGTTGCGACCTGAAATTTCTCCACTTCATACTAATACTAAATCCATACTATGGTGTATAATCTTAAGTGAAGCTTCGGGACCAAATTTCGGTGAAAAATCAGAATTTTATGGAAATGGAAAATATTTCATAGGCACAAATTAAGTGAAATATAATCCTATACGAAAGGATAAAACTTGAATAAATTAGAAATGGATTCCTGTCTTATCATTTATTAATTACACGGTTTCCATAAAACCTCCCCTGAATTTTCCAGGAAACAATTTTCCATGACCATCCTGATGACTAAAAACTTAGTATGACAATTGGGGTGTTCACGTTACTAATCTTAGCGCTTTTTAATCCACATTCGGCTAAGTTTGTAAATACGAAGGCTGAGGGGAGCTGACACAATGTCTGCCAACATATCATTACAAGTCAAATTAAAGCTAACAGATGAAGCGCCATTACGACATAATCATTGGCGCCACAATACGAATAACATAGACTCATGCCAGCCCACTCAAGCTTCCGTTAACTAATCGAAAACTTATCTTATGTTGGATAAGATTAGTAACGTCACCACCCCTATTATATGCCTAACCACTTCTGTGTAATACGCAATTTACAACAGTTGTGTTCAAGGTACAGAATTTTAATTAGGCTAAGCTACGTTTATGCCTACTTGACGGAGGCTTGAGAGGGCTGGCCGTGCTTGTGATATTCTGTATTGTAGCGCTTCATTTAAATTCGTTTATTACAAGAACTAATATTAAAAAGTTTCGCCAAATCTCAACTAAAACTCACAAGTCACAACTGAATAAAATTAGTTTTTAATTAAGAGGTTAGCGAATGAATTAAAAGGGGAATTCCCCCTTTGTACACAAAATGTTATATTCTCTGGCTGTTGCAGGTTTATGTAATTTCCCTGACCATTCCAGGCTTGTGGGAAGCCTGTTAGTTAAGCCACACTGAAAGTGAGGTTTTGGCTGAACGCAGAAATGCCCATTGTGCAGGTCAAAAGAGGTGCCCAAAAACGGGGATTTGATTCCACCCGGTGTTCTACGTGGAATAATATATACCTCAACAATTTTATGAGCACTTGCAATTTGTTCTGATCAGAGGAATTTGGTGTGTGCAAGCCTGTAGCCATTATTAAGGGCGGCATGACTGACCGATAATGGCGTCTGGCGATTAAATTACACCGTGATGAGAAGGAATATTTCATTGAGAAGGTGCCATAACGTTCAACGTAATGGCAGAGAGAGAAAATGCCGCACATATATATCATAAAAGAGACGCATCTTGGTGGCAAAATGGTCGGAATGTAACCCGATGAGGAATTCTTAATAGCATTGCAACGAAATTCGGCTTTCTAATAGGCTTCTGGATCCAGGCCAATGATAGCATTGCATTTTATACATGTGCCACCCACAAGAGACAAGCGACACTGCTATCGAAAAACCGTATTAACAACCCTATGTGAAATATTTCCCATTTTTTTTAAATGCAGGGCATTGGCAATATTGATAAATTAAAAAAATATTAAACGTATTATTAAAATTGATTGTGGACATCAGAGACCAGGGAATTTTTTTATTTTAGACAGGCTCATCTGTAAACATATGCTACAGTGTATACAGCTACAAAATAGGGAATTTCCCCATTTTGAATCTTTATACATTTGGTATAACAAGTAAAGTTTAATTGCCTTGCATCTCATTGCCATGTTTGTTTCCATGTTTGACATTTTTGATTCCATGTTTGATATTTTATGCAGTTACATTGTTGATATACCCTTAAAAATCATTGGGACCGTTACAAATTATATATCACTTTATGGAGGCTTATTATTTTATTCATGGTAATGTACCAAGACGGGGCAAGCATATTTTATTATTTTAGTAAGGATATTATTTAACACAGGTTATATATTGTACCACGTGCTTGAAAAGAGAATTACGAAATTTCAAGTGGTTTCATGAAGAACTACAAGAAACATTGTTTTTTTAAAAAAAGAAAATCATTATTTTAAAAAAGAACACAAACTGCATGTATACAGATAATAATTTTGGATTTAAATTTTATAATTATTCTGCCATCTATCAGATATTCATGCACATACATAGAAAAAAAAAAAACCATCCATATATACAAGCTGTTTTATAAAAATATTTTATGTACATGAAATTCAACACCATGTTTTATATTTTCGAAATTTTCCCATCTAAACGAATTGATGAAAAGCCACGACTTGAATTTTTTCAATACTGTCTAGCCTAGCGTCACAGCACCATGTTGCCATATCTACCAAATCCAGACCATGTCTCGTTATGCGACAATTCTTTTCCAGCTATAGGTATAGGCCAAAGTCGTAGCGTCACCATAAATTTCGGGGCACTGTACCCCCAATCTGACCCGATTGACAGAATTTATATTAGAGTATCTTATTGCTTTCTCGCTACGTTCAACGAATTTGAATTTTTCAATAAAAACTTTGTTGAACGTCACTGCGAGGCATCGGTGACCTATATGTGCTATATTGTAAATTTCCACCCAAACTTCAAATTCATTTTTGTCAACTATTTCACTTGTATATTAGACAAGCGTACCATTTGTTAGGGCTGGCGTTTTTGATTTCGAACGCCATGTTTGGGAAGGACAAAACTAAAAACAATTTTTAAACATATTGAAATACTAGACTATACTTATTACTAAAGTTTTTCCAGCTTTTATCTGGTCCTATTTTGTTGTATGCATGATAACAACCAAACCCATTGCAATTTTACAGGCATAACAATACTGCAATGAATCACCCTGTTTTTGTAATACCTAAAAAGCACTCGACTAATAAATGCAAATTTAATCCTAGCATTGACGTCGATGCCCTCTAAATGATGCTTCTTAATAAAGCCATATTTTTAAAAATTTCTTTTTCAAATTCTATAAAAATTTCGCCTTTGGTTATAATACATTGCGAAGCAAAATGAGCAGCTTCAGAGCTCCAAAGTCGATATATGATTTACATAAAGCAGCAGTCAGCTGTGATCAACCGACGTCAACATACGGAATTCTGTTAAAAAATCTTCCAATAAAACGGATAAATTTAAAGGAAATGAATACAACAAAGCCGCGCATGCACACAGACAACCACTAATGAAGGAATTTTCATAAAAATGAAGCGACGCCAAATAAAGTGCATTTTATGTAGGCCTCAAATGTCGTTTAAGAGGGAGTATATATGGAAGGACCTCGGCAGGGAACCATTTAAAAGGGATGAGAATGGAAAAAAAAAAACACTGGCTTTCACTGAAATATCCTAGGATGATGGGCGCTGCCATATAAATTCCCCTGCATTTGCATAAATACGCAAATTGAGTACGTGCGCGTAAATTCAAATTGCTGTTTTGCAAAATATGCTAATGACACCGATCGTCTATGGCAGTGTGAAAATGACCGTGCATTTCACATCGATGACATTCGTCTGCAGAGGTCATGTTCAAAACTCATATATGAAATAATAAATCATTTTAATTAGCCTATGCAGCTGGATGCAATAGCAATAGTTGCACGTCATTCAGGATGCACGTGGGTCCAAATTCAAAATATAACAATGTTTTCAGTGTCTTTAATTCTCTAGCATGTACATGTACAGTGTATACTTCGATTTTGTACAGCAAGTGCATGTGCTATTAAATTTCTACATTAAAACCTGCTAAAGATGATCACCCAAATTTTGATCACTGCATACAGATACTTTATGAAAGAAAACATACATAGTAAATCCATTTTATAAAAAGTGGTCCCTTTACCAGGTTTTACCGCATTATTAAATAGCTAATGTACATTTTCCACTTATTATTTTTAAAAGAAAATAAATTTCAACAGGGTTCCCCAAAAATGAAGTTATCAACTTCCTTGACTTAAAGAAAAATTATTTTGCATTTTTTATGAAAAAGTTATTTGTAAGTACATTGTACATAATGTACATTTACATGTACATGTAGGCCTATATTAAAATGACTTCCCATTTCTGTACAAAGCAGATGCAAAACTGGCTAAATTGCAATGTAACATGACATAAGCTTTTGATAACTAATAACTGGCTATTTGAAAGCATGATGTAACATATACACATTATGTCGAATTTCCCTGACTTTATCAAAATGAATAATTTTTCCAGGTTTATCCAATTTCCTTGACCATTGACATTCCAAGTTTTCCTCTGTTTTAATTTTGATTCAACACTAAAATTACATAAACTGTAATCTCCGCAGCATAGTTGTCAATTCATATCCAGTGCCATAGAGGCAAAAAATGATTTGCATAACAGACTACATGTATATCAAAATTGAAGAAATTGTAAAGATGTGTGAACATATTTGCCCTTACAAATAAGAAGTTCAGAAAGCCAAGTGAAACGACTTCAAACTCGATATGCCCAGGAGATACAAAAGAGTTTGAGAAACAAATGGTTCAGAGGTTCCTTATAAGCATATTGCGAGAAATTCCATCTGATACCATGGAAGGATATGAAAGCGAACATAAGCCCCGCAGTTTGAATTTTTATGACGACTTCAAATGGTCAAAAGGAATTTATTCAAACCATATTTGGCCACTCTTTTGAAATGCATGGGCTATGCTACGATAAGGATTGAAAGCAGAAAGACGATGTTCAGATAGGGTACAAGAGAAAGATCCGTGGCAGAAGCAATTCATAAATTTCACTACATGTCGCTGCTGCTTTATTTGTAGTCCAAGAGGAAGAGAATAGGAAGGGTCATATAAGAACGAGTCCAATAATATATCTGCCGAGCGTCCAAAAAACCTGATTTATTTCAAACGCGATGGGTTTGAGGGTTGAAATAAAATGGACTCCAGATACTGTTTTTGCATTATTCCATTGCAATAAGAGAAAATAAGAGAAAAGGAAATCCCAGAAGAGCTGTAGCGGTCACAGATCATTATCTGTTTCTGATACAACATATCCCCCAAAAACAAGAAACAAATCCACGACAACATCCTCCTCCACAATCTTTGTCCATCCAATGATGGTCTGCACCATCTTGACAGCTACCAATGGCATTTCTGACAAAACAACCACACAGACTGCCAATTACAATGTCACGATATAGGAAACAATACTGTTGCCTTTTCTATATTGAATTGAAAATGTAATGAAAAAACATGAAGTCCTCGTACATAAAACACGTCAATCTATTTTATTCCGATCCAGAAAGGGGGTTGGTAAAAATACTGTTAATCCAAACAACAGTACTCAGAAGATTTCAAGAAAATGATATATGGAAAAATGCATGTACATGTTGAAATGGTTTATCTGCAAATAATATTTGATGAGTCTTCCATCAAAATTTCCACCTTGGCATGCAATGTTGCCCATCATCACGACCTGGACTACAAAAACCCGGTTCTACATGAACATTTCATTAAGAATCCCAGGCCCTGATGCTGGTTTTCAGTACGGTACGTGGCAAAGGTGTTTGATTCCCAGTCAATTTAAGAGTGTACACCGGCCAATTCTCATGGAGCCATTTCCAATATATATCCGGAGCTCAAATGTTAAATTAAGTCAGCCATTTCAGTGACCATCAAAAGAGTGGACGTTGGCAAAATGACAAACCAATAGCCTGGAACCAAACGAATATATATTGCGTGATTAACGTCAGTCGTCATCCTTCACAAATCATAGCACAATAAAAGTTAGAAAACGATACGTCCCTTTTCAATTTCTAGTAAAATATTTCATTCGATGATAATTTCTTGAAGAAAAAAAAATACACATGTACTTTCTGTTTGATTAATTAATATCTGGCAATTAAAAGAAGACTCATTCATGAACCAGTTTGCTAGATTATCATTAAAAACGTATAACTACATTTGCATTTTATTAATTATTTACTCTAAACTTACTGCCAAACAAAATCACATTTATGCTTCAAACAATAGGCATAAAAACACTGTTTATCATCCACTAGTTCAAGTTTCTTCATGAAATTTAACTATAGCACACATGGAATGTATCTGCAGACATGAAGAAACCTACTATAGGTCTCTAAATTAAGTTAAGTAATATGAAAGCTACCTGATGAAAGAAAAAGCGTCCGAAACGTTGCAGTAAAATATGTCTACATTAATTGGCTGATGTTCATTGATGTTGAAGTTATATTAATGAAGTATATAACCTGTCTAAAATAACCCCGTGTACCATACCATCCTCTCTAAAATATTAAAATGTGCCAGGTCCCGACATAGGGCCTATGCATTAAATAATAAACCTCCACTATAAAGTGATATTTAATAATTTGTATTGCATGGTCCAAATGCTTTTTTTTAAGGGGATATCAACAAATGAACTGCAAAAAATATCAAACATGGAAACAAAAATGGCAGGGAAATGCAGGGCAATTAAACTTTGCTTGTGATACCCAATAACTATACTGACTGATCTATACATGTACATGCACACATGTATTTGGACTGAAAAAATGGGGAATTTCCCTTTTTTGCAAATGTGTAAATAGTGTCGACCAATATAGCTAGTGACTCATGAAGAATACAAAAAGGGGAATTTCCCTGCATACACATAAACCAGTCTGAAATATAACCTGCCTAAACTAATAATTTTCCCTGTTCCCAAATGTTTTATTTTACGGCGGTGAGGTTCAGCAGAATAACAAACACCGATTTTGTTTTGCAAACATCTTTGCTTTTGTCCATATCATCGCATAAAGCGAAAAAGGACAAAAAGACCAGCTTTAAAGGGGGGGGGGGGTCAAAACTTCAAAATAATCATTATTAATACAATAAAAATAATGGCAGTGTTGGTCGCAAGATGGCATCTAGGGAGCAACATTGCAAGACAGCATGCAGGGCTTTATTTCAGAGTTGTTGTGTTGGACCTGCGGACAACAATGCCATATAAACATGGATTGTTCGGGCTCAGTAACGAGGGCCATGGGGCTACAAAATCTAGGATCTTGAAAACAAGAAGAGAGGAAAAAGTCCCAAACGCAGTCCAGTAATGACCGTTCGGATACAAGCGGAGTAAAAGTTTGCAAAGCCTAGCAAGTTATAAAAATCCGCGTTACTTTCTTCCAAATCGATGAGACCCGTTTAGAAAAGGGAGAAAAAAAAAAGATACTAGTAACGTAGAAAGAAAGCTAGGTTTAGCATTGGAAAAGCAAGACCTCTTACAGCACGTCTGCGACTTAAAAGATGGAGAGAAATAAAGGGATATGTGGAAAGGATAAGAGTTCAATTCTTATGCAACAGTCGTCCTCCAGGGTCCTCCCCAAGTAGTCATATCACTCCCAAAGCACAAATATACTATTATGCACGTCGCCATCTTGGCTCGTGCCAAAACCAATGAAATGACTTTCGGACACACTGGTGTGTGTGTGTGTTGCTGCTCTTTTACTTCATTTAAAGTTGGAAAGTTAAAGATAATACCCTTCGGGGAGCAGTTGCCATCCATGCACCAACCAGTCGGTGGTCATGAAGCACGATTGTGCTGATAAATCAATGGATAATACAAAAACCCTACCCTGAATGATCACTGTCGGGTTGCTATTGATTTTTTAAAATTGCAAGGGCATCTATCTCTCTCTTTTAACATAAAAATTAATGGGGTTTAAGGTTGGGGAAGGTTATTACAAAATGCATGTAAAAAAGAAGACACGAGCAATTGTGAGAGATAAAGAAGATAGACATCGGTTATATCCAATTTCCAAGAAGAAACCAAAAAATTAATGACTAGCAATTGGCAGTGAAATCAGCTAAATCTTTTAAAAGGTTTTTCACTCCCAGCTTCTGGAATGAACAGAGCTGTAAAATTCTGCGACGATAGTTGAACTGCAATCAGATCATCCTGTCAATGGACAACCATCATTCAACATCAGGGTCCTCAGACATCCTAAGAGACTCTTAGGTAGATTTGCGACCATTTGTAAAAGAAATCCACCGTTTAAGTATATGAGTAGCCCAGAAAAGGCTGTCATGCTGTTACAGAACAATAAATGTACGTGACCAGTTATTCGCTTAACCGATTAACTGTGATTGTACATGTACATGTATTTTATTTTCGATTTCATCAATATAAATTAAGAGCTAAGTTAAGAGTTATATGTAATGCAGGTTAATTCTCACAGAAATTTTAATGCCATATTTCTCCGCTGCAGACATGGTTATATCTAACATTTCCATAAAATATCATTTACAAGATCATTTTTCGATGGCTTGAAGCAAACTTTGATTTTAAATTCACTAATTTGATAATAATGACACGTATGAAATTAACTTACCTCTGTCCTGCCTTTCATTTGGCACAACCCAAAATGGGCTTCATTGGCTGGCCACTCTAGTCTCTGCAAAACAGAAAAAAAACAAAGTGTTAATCAACCATTGTAATAATTATAACTTACAGAATATCACAACTTCAAACACAGGCTTTTAAGATGACCATTTGCATCATTAAATATATTTTACTAATTAACAATTATCAATTATTAACAACTAATAGGCAAACTAAACCAATTAAATGTTATAAAATGGCGTGGCGGCCATTTTGAATCCAAAGATGGCGTCCACCAAGATGTTGAGCACGTGGTGATATGACAAATTCGCCTCGTGCAACAGCCCTATCACCACATGCTCACCATGTTGGTGGGCACCCGGCTTAGGACCATGGACTGCCCTTATTGGATTCAAAATGGCCAGTACGACAGAGGGAAACAGATGCCATTTTCGTCGTCCTTCCATTAGCCCGATAATGCAATTACTTTTACACTCATCCAGTCGATGGCACGCTTAATCTCATTACTGTCTTAACGACAATTAAACAAGATCAAAATAATGCATTTCGCATTTTACACGGGAATTAAGCGCGCCCAACTGGACGAAACGCGACGGGTCTAAATCCGTGTCATTTTTAAGCTATTTATAAACTACCGAATTTTTCCATTTAATGTTCATTAGCGAAAAATTCAATTTGCAAGATTTCCTGGAACACGACAAGTCCCCCTTCCCCCCACCCTCGTGCCCAGTCCAAATGCCTTGGTCGCTGGTTGAAAACAGCTAGGGGTTGATATGCGGATACTCGCTAATGACGTTAGCAAATGCATTATCAACTTAATTATGCCTTAAAATAACGACTAGTGCAATGACGTCACATCGTTTAGGTTAGTATACGGCGCTCTCTCCTCGAGCCCTTAAAAGAGTCGGTTTTGACGAGAGTGCCACCACCGTGTGGCAACTCAAATGAAAAATAATTGGACGAGAGTGTAAGGAACACAGCCCCAACCGCAAAACATACGTCATCTATGCTAATGATACGTGGCAGCGTTATGCAAATAGCATTTGCAGACAAACTCCACCAACAATGAATGGCTCCCAATAAGTACATCAGGGAGAGTAGTATATAGTGCTTTGGAGGGCGCTATTTGCATATGCTCTTCTGCCAAGAACAAGCGTATAAGGAAACATGACCGGGGAGACCATTATTGCTTTTATTACATGTACGTGTGCGAGGACAAAGGGCCTCTCTTAATACCGACGATCAACTTAATTGAAATGCCTATAAAGGCAATAATTTCAATTTTGTTTAATTTGGCAGCTTCTCCACAATTGAGGCGTATAGCTGTATAGCTGTGGAGCATTTCAAAATAAAGGAGGATGCTGTTTATATCCGAGTTCCCACAGACCTGAAATTCCTGGAATTGTCAGGGAAATCCTATTCATTCCTATGAAGTCAGGGAAAAGAAATTTTATTCTGAAAGTGTCATGCTCTTCATCTAAAGAAATGGGGAATTTCCCTTTTAAATCATTTTTAACATAATTTTACACAAAACAAGTGACAAAAAACTTCGTTTTTCGGCCAAAACCTTTTATTCACACATCGACATGAACAGTGCTTGGTTGTAGCGCTCGCAGAGGTGGTAGAACGGTTATGCTACGGAGCGCTCGTGACGTCATCGCAAGACGAGCGTAACCGTTCCACGTTGACTGATGCATTCTTTACATTAAAACTTGCAATTTTTTTGGCCATAATAGTGACAACGAATTCCAGTCAAAATTGATAGATGAAAATGTTCCTTGAGACTGAGCTGCCCACAAAATTTCAGCTTTCTAGGACGTGTGACAGGTGGTCAAAAAGGACCTCAAAAAGGTAGAAACAAACCACCAACCAACCAAACTCCGTTAATGTCAAGTTAAATAAAAGGTTTTAAAAATAAAAAAAAAACAAATTTGTTGTCTGCTCACACAACTTATTTAATGGCACGAATATTCACTAATCAATTAAAATATCTTAATATTAACTATATTTACATGTAAAATCTTTAATTCAGATATGACATGAGGGGATAAAAACTTTTTTAGTATTTTTTGTGATCCCAAGTTGAATTCAAACAGGTCATTTACAACGAGACAAAACAATATGTTATGTATGCTGTTATTTATTTCAGACATCAGGATGATCTGATAAATCGCTTTATAAAACAAGAAAAGCCAGGGAGCTGAAGATTTCATTTCTGAGGAAACTCTGAACATTAAAAAAAAGTGATCATAAGCTTTATGGATAACCATGGAATAAAAATAGTTTGAATAACTCAATGCAGAACATGTAATAAAACGTAACATTTGGAATAAAACTTATTCAAACGTTATTTCCCCTCCTTTTATTATTCGTTCTAGAGCCGCCATTACATTTCAGTTAAAAAGAGTGAGCTATACAGCTCCGTTCTCGTTTTCTCTCTTTTTACCACTTCAATTTCTGTACAATTTCTAAGAATGCTTTATATATATATATATATATATCTCAACTCTCCATACATCGATATCAGGAAGATGTAAAAATAAGGTTTCTCTCCAACAAAGCAAGTATGGAGTGTGCAAATGAAGTCGAGGGGAGGCGTCTGTTAATAATTTCCAATAAGCAATTGATTTGCAAGCCATACCGGGTCTGCCTCCAAAAAAAAAAAAAATGCACTAGTGGCAATACCAAGTTGAAAACCTCGCTGTTTTATACTCCGGCATTCGTTAAGAATGGAAAACTGCATAATGGGTGGGTTCAATGAGGAGCGATTTCGTTTATCGCCATATCATTTACGCCATAAGTAAGCGATCTCATTAACACCCACAGGAAACATTTTCAGCGAGCAGCAAGGCAGGAATTGAGAAAGGAAAATTACTTTTATATGCGCTGTTATGTGAAGGGGGGGTGCATAAAAGCGAGTGGATGCAAGGGCGGAATTAGGTTCCAACGGTTCCAAATTGCTAAATGAAAAAAAAAAAAAAAAAAAAAAATGCCCCTAACGAAGAAGCTTGAGGGAAAAAGAGAAAAAAAAAATAATGCTGACGAAATATGCTTATGATAAATCCTTTGATGAAAACTGAACCGAAATGAGATATTTCCAATTACTATATCAGATCTCATCCAATTAAATGCACTCGAATATGAATGGCAATTATTTCCAGCATCCAGTGGCAACGAGTTACCAAGACATCCATATACTCAATTATAGCCTAACCAAAAATGCCATTTTTGGGATTTAAAAAAGCTAAATGTACCATTCTGCTTGTTAAGACCCGCAGATTTATCCATACTGTCTCATGGTGTAGACGAAGTCAAAGTAATGACAGATTACGTTTAGAACAATTGTGTTTGGCCACAGAAGTTCAAAAGTTCATATAGACTATACATATCATGATCTACATGTACACAGTATCCCAATAAAAGTGATAACATTGGCAATACATCTGCTTTCGGTATGACGAACAGCTCGATATAACGAACGGTTCGGTCCCTCCCTTTACTATATCCCACATTAGGGTAAAATCCCAGCATTTCCTAATTAAAAATATAAAAATGATCTCACAATATCATCTGCCTTTGGCAACCTGTATACAAGTCTAACTCTTTACCTCAATGTGTTTTTTACACAATAGTGGAATGTGATTTTCACCAGTAAATATTATTTTAGCAAACACCGTCAATATTCGCCACCCCTGCACTTTTCATTTCGATGCATATATAATCTTTATAATTTGCATACAATGAACAGCTATGGGTTTGTCGTATGCCAAATATCGTTTGTCACTTTAGGCCATATGCGACGCAATTTCGTGTTTTATGCAAAAAGGGCCCACGAGGGAGTCACTAATAAAGCACTTATGGCAACATGAAATTTCTACTAAAATAACACATATTGGTGGCCGCGTGTTGGAAAACATTTTGTCGATTCTGTAAATATTTGCATAACTACCAAAAATTCAAAATCCAAAAGAATGGGCGTTAGAGAGAGATTGCACCGCCAAAGGAGGAATTTTCAAACTGTCTGGCATTTGTTTTGGTAATTAATAGTTTATTTGCGTTGCATGAGATCATTATTTTGGCAATTACTAGTCACCATTATCCTCCATCCTGTTGGAGAACGCAACCAGTTTCAAGTTTCTAAATTGAATGGTATACGAATTTAATATTCAGTTTCATCTCGTCGGTCTTAAGTTCTATATCCAATTAATTTTCCTTGACCGAGAGCGTAATCTAACTTGAAATGATTATGGAAACATCGTAGCTTAAATAGTTGTTCCATCTGTTTTAATATGAAGTCACGCAATGCTGTCAACTCGTTTAGCGTGGACAAAATCCCTAGAGGGGCACCACTGGTGCGTATAAAACGAAATCAAATGAAAGTTACACTGCGGAGAAGCCACCGAGTTACCATGGAAACGGTCTATAACTCTTGCATCGCTCGCTTTGGAAGCGTGTTCAGTTATTTAAAAACATACAAGATACTTTTATACGAACGTTTAAAAGTTTCTAAAACGATAAAAAACAGAACAAAATATGCAATTTTCCATGTTTCATGCATTTATCGAAAAACGTCATTCGATCAGGGTTTCCAGAAAAGTTTTATTGAAAAAATTCAAGTATTTCAAGGCTTATCACTACGATTTTCAAGCACTACCTGCAATCAATATTATTAACCTAAATTTTGGAAGAAAGTTCACAGAAGGACTAAAGAAACTAAATTCCAGGTAAACATGGTAGCATCTAACGTATTTGAATATAAGGTTTACAACAAACTGATAACATAACCAAATCTCCTTGGATTGATGAAATGGTTAAATTTTGGTCGTGGTTGCATAGTGAAAATTAAAAACAGCGATACTGACCACCCGAAAAATGGCCAAATTCGGTCACTGTACAAAGGTGGTCACTATACAGCGAATTTTATGAAGGAAATCATATTCATGTACTAAAACCAATTTCTGAAAAGTGGTTACTATGCAGTGGTGATAACTTTACATGTACAGCAGAGATGGTAACCTTACCAGGTTTTACTGTAACTTAATACATGTATTATGCATGTATTAAATGTATTGAAAACATAAAATAGCCAGGATAATGTGGAAGTAAAAACTTTTACAACGAATTGAAATATAAACTTGAAAAATTCTCTAGGCTCTTTATCATTTCTCCAATTACACGTAACAGAAATTTTTCAAATGCAGACCGGAAATTCAAGTGTTTCACAGTGTTAACATTGACAAAAATTGTCGTTGTCAAATTTGTATTTACGTCCCAACATAGAAAGTATATTTCACTCGGTAGTTCGATCCATTATGGCCATTAAGATAACACGGGGTTTAACACCGATGACATTTTGCAATTCATTTTGTTAAGATTAGGAAAATAATCGCATCTTCTCCTATGTTTTCAAGTGGAATTGCCAGATTCCTCGTTATTAGCCATAATTTATTCGACGTGTCGTACTCGAGATTTCATTAGCGTTTATTTTTTGAAAGCCTGTTTGGAAAAATAATCGGTTATCCAAGAGCAAGCAAGCTTCTTGTTGTCCTGTATATAAAAAAAAAGGCATCGTCGCTGGAAAATCAGTGCACAGCAAACAAAGTCGCGAATAAAACCACAGCTTGGTTCTGCACATTAATTGCACCAGAAATTGCCAAAACCCATTACATTAATGAATCGCTTTTACGTGTTTCAGACAAATAAAAAAGCGTAAAAGCAGGGACGAGGTGGTGGTGAAGATGCTTGCCGACAAAACACTTCTTCCTATAGGCAAACCAGATATGACACGAACGGAAGGAAGTAGCAAAAAAAAAAAAAGCCCTTGCCACCTCCTAAGATGGACGAGAACAGCTGGAATGCAATTCTTGACCAACCTCCTTTCTTGGGCTCAAGTTGGTCATCTCTGGGACGTTAAGATCATTTTGCATATACCAGATACAAACATCAACTAATGTATCAACATGACGATTTCCCAGATGTCAACATCTGTATAGTGGTCAGTTGTGGTAATATTCCATAAACCATACCAAAGCAGTTTGTCAGCAATGTGTCTACCCCTAATGAAAAATCTCATTGTATGCTACCCCATTGCTAATGAGATAATGGACCAATGGATAATCTCCAAATAGATTCGTAAAATCTTATCATTAAGGGCCAGAGATTAAGAATAACCTCCTGCACACGGAAAACATTGAGGTCATTTTGTTTTCTGCATGCATGGTTAAACATGGGTTCCAGAACCCTGGGTAATTTTATCAAGGGTTAATTGGTGCAACACATATAGCTAACCCGGAGGTTAACTTGGAGTTATAGGGAATCATTCCATAAAGTCTCATAGAATAAAATACCTTTGATATTATGATCTCATATAGTCCCATTGTTGCTTTCACATTTCTATATGAGACCTCTTGGGAACAGATAAAAAAAGAAATATAATATGCATGTATTGCACATTTAGATTAGAACCAGAAATTATCCGAAATGTAGGCAAATAATTGAACAGATTCAGCTAATGTTTCAAAACAGTCTAATAATCTAATCAGAAGAAATAAATGATGTAATGGCATGAAGACAACATAAAACTAACATGTCTGTTTTGTCGAAATTGCATGTAGGCAACATGAAAAAAGTGCCGAAATCAAATTTAAAATCAATAATAATTTCATCATTTCCCCTTCACTTTATGACAAAGGGTTATTTAAATCATGAAAATTGCCTTGTTATCCCAACCAAGTTCCAGCACTGCAGAAAGATAGCATTTTGGCCTCCATGGTCCAATGCCCAAGATAGTGGGGTTCGTCCGCATTTAGCAAAGGATAAGGGGGTGGAAAGTAAGGGATTGTAGGACAAGGGGGAGATGACCCACCGTGATTAGTAGGGGGGAGG
>JAQGCC010001919.1:0-20730 GCA_034698905.1 Xestoiulus laeticollis | reverse complement strand
TATAACAAGTAGTTTTTTTAAAAGTATGTATCAAAATTTCCCCATAGGAATGGGGGTGTGCAGTTCAGCCTTAAAGGATTGATGATTCATTTCGATGGAAGATGAGAAAAAAAAAAATACACACACCGAGGACTGAAAAGAAAGACAGTAGGCCAGCCCTCGCGGTCACTGCACTGTAAAAGTATCGAGATAACTGATTAAAAAGGAATATTAAAAGTTGATTCAACTCCCAACAATGGTACAATTGTCCCATTTAGAATGCTGTCGTTTCAGGGCGGCTCCAAGACAATACTCGCATTATTTCTCATCATCACAAGTTCCCACAACGCTCGGATGGTCTAAATATTTGAGGATAATGTTGAAATTATGTTCGACATGAGGTGCAGAGATAGCGCCATCGGTGTGTTAACAAACCAGACCAGAGATACCTGTTAGTCGGTTTCATAACCGATGGAAAGAAGCGATAAGGGCCTGGTACAACGAACAAATACAGAGTAAAACCTTTTAGACTATATCTGTACCCTAACCAGAACCTGTTAAGGACAAAGCATCTGTGGAGGCGCTGCAGTGTTTTATAGGTTCTGCTGAAGCATCGTTGTTCCCTTTGATGTCCCCTACATGACTGGTAACAAGGGCGTGCAAATATTGGGTTGTCGATAATGGCAGCGCATTCGTTCAATGATAAGTTGGATCACACGAGACAACGTCTAACCTGAATAAACAAATAATTCAGAATGGACAAGGTCCGTGGTACGTGCAGTGCCCCCTTGTGGTAGTAAGTTGCAATTTTCCTATAGAAACACGATTCAGAACCACATTAGAAATAAACCTTTAAATAATAATATCTAGCGATCTAATTATGATATCAAGATGAAACTTTGGGAGATTTAAGATAATGGTACGAAATAGTTTTGTAAATTTTTTCAAAATTTTAAAATAGCAACTTTTTGAAATATTAATGAAGAAACCGTCTTCATTGCTTGATACTGCGACCTCTTTCCCCTAGCTACAAGTGTTCCATTTGTATTTGCCACTACGTGGCGCTACCTACTCGCGCATGCGCTGTTTTGTTTACGCGGACCTTGTCCATTCCGAATTGCAATAAGTTAATGGAGCACAGACTTTTTTCAAACTGAAAATAATCTTGATGGACAACTCATGATAAGAATAAAAACAAGTCAATTCCTTTTCACAAGCAAGTTTTTCTTTCCAATATTCTCGAATCACAGGAGATCCAATCTAATTATCAAGTGTTCCAAACACTTCCGAAAAATAAAAAGGTTATGGTGACATTTACAGAAACAGTCGTTTTTCGTTTTCTGTCATTATAAAGGCGGAATTTTCAGCGTAGAAGCTAGCGACATCATGGCGTTACATGTTACATTTCTCTCGATATTTTTTTTTCTATCTGGAAAAGAGAGCAAGTGAGTTCTTATTTTTTTATGAAATAAGTTTGGGGGCCGTCCATAAATGACGTCAACTTCTGAAGGGGAGGCGGAAGGAGGGAAGTGAAAATATGCTCTAACTCGGTCTCTTCAATAGAATAAAATAAATGTCGTTATTAAAACAAATTTATAGCTACAGTGTGTACTGCAAGCATACCTTAAAGCCCACTTCGCACCGCACGCGAATCACTGGCGTCGCTGTGCGGTAGAGTGCGGTGGCGCCGGATATGACGTTGGCGCATGCGCATGTAAAGTGCGGCGGCGTTGAGGTCGACGCTAAAAAGTCGCCATCTTTGTTTTATGGCTCGCCTTATTTCAAAGATGGCTGCCGACGCACAAGGCACTGTCTACCTGATGTCCACCTAGTGGCAAACGTGATAACTATTTCGTCCGTCACGTGTGTGAATGGCGATCTCTCGACGAAAAGGATAGCGGTGATTTACGGTGAGTGATTCGCGTTTGGTGCGTGGGGGGCTTAAGTATTCAGTCAACTTCTTTACATATTTTGTATTGATTGTCATTTTTAAACTAAGATTTTTAAACGCCAATATACAATATTTACGTGTTCAGACAAATTTATTAAACTTGTTGACGTAAATAGGAGGGGATGAGGGGATCAATTGTTGGCCAAATTTTGTTTACGTCATTTATGGACGGCCCCTTAGCTCATCATGGCGGTCCTATAAAGTCAATATTGACAGAGTAAAAAAGATACAAAATATTTCTGTTTTTTTAAAAATGATTTCATCTGTAAGCCTTGCATCACCTAAAGTAAAATAATCAAACTATAGGCCTAGTCAATTATTCCTTGGATGATGACAACTGAGGTAGTATGTATTTAACAGTTGCATTTATTTCTAAAACCAAAAATATATTCATATAAATAAGTCGAAAACCTGTGGTCCCAAGAATTAGTAAGAATCTTCATTGGCCATCAAACCTTGGATAAGCAAGACTCTTCACAATGTCATTTCTCATCAGTTGTTGCAGCCAAACATGACCTCCCTGACCTAAAGTTCCTCGAGAAAACATGTGAGGTCCTTAGCACAAGGATTCGCTTGTAAAACGTAAACAATACGTTACCAGTACATTTCGGCGATGGCATTCAGTCGTGTAAAACCGATCTAAGCATTTCTGGTAAGAAAGTTGACTTTTTTTATTATCTTCAAGCATGTGCATCGATCTGAACAGAAAGATGCCACTCATCCATCAACAATCCCCAGCAATTTTGCTTTGAGTTTGTGCCGATTATTGAAATCCGCAGGCCGTACATAGTTTGCAGCTGTGAAATCAAGCCGATAAAAACCAAAATAAATTGCTAGAACAGAGCCAAACTGTTTCAGCAAAGAAAACGAAACCGCAGATCCTAGTTTATGAGCATATTTCATTATTCTCCACGATATTGAAAAAAAAAAAAAAGCTATCTTGCAAAGTGTTTTGTCTGCATGTAGGCATCATTCATGGAGTGTCAAGAACACGATGACGATAAAACAGTCAACCCTGGAATGCTGCGAGACATATTGTAGAGAACACCCTAAAAGCTCACCCTGTACGTATGCATGTGTCAACGTTTTTAAGTGTATTATACGACATGGGTTTGCATGATTGATGTCGAGGACTTCTCCCTCATCTTCAACTCAATTCTGGTCATCATGTTGTCAAATTGACCACTTGAGGCCATAAATTCGACGAAGACTGAAGCGAATCCTCAGCATTATGAACGGCTGCTCGGAGGGAAGAAGTTTATTTCCCCGAATTCCATTACACAAATACAACTGTGCGTTAAACGGTACAATTTTCAGTTTCCATTTTTCCCCAATGGTCCAATTTGGGTGATACTCAATTAGACTGTCAAGCGTTTTGTAACATTCCGAATGTTTCCTTTTAGAAATTTGATACATACTCGTCTTGAAATTTGGCAAAACTTCAATTTAAACGTTCCAAACATTTTTCTGATTGCGAAGTCGAATTGGGAACGACTGCATAAAACATTTGTCTTTAACAATTTGATATTTGTATTTGGCCATGAATCTGGTATTTAATACATAGGCAGCTAACATATTTCTAATGTCCGTTAATTGTAGGCTATAGTGCACTGATACAAACCCAACTTCACATGGATTGCGATTTGTTATGAATTCGATTGGTGCATGTACATGTACATTATATACGATATAGCAGGTTTTTCAGTTGGCATTTCCCACTATATAAATGTCCTTATTTACGTGACAAGAATACCTCGTATACATTGGTTTGCAAATAATATGATATTGCAAATTAAATGTCAAGATGTTTTCCCATTGCAAACACTGCTTACCATGCAATTGCAGTGTTTTTTTATGCATAGCCTGCAATAACTTCTGTTTTCAAAGCTAAGTTCTTTTCCATATATGTGACCTTATGGTCACATTTGTTTAGCGACTTACAAAACAAGTACATGTATATAATAACAGCATGGCTGAAGACATTGTCCATTATTCTATAGGGGCCTACTTAGGCAGCTCACAGATGCAAGGTTTTCTTTGATAAAAATGGAAAATATTTAACTATTCCTGATGCAGACCTGATGACTAAACCGAGCTCTATGTGGGTCTGATTTTACCCTTAGGCCTACTGACCACTAACCAGAAACCTGTTTGTTTTTCCCGGATAACAACACCATACCAAATCCATGCACGAAGTCAAACGTAGGCTATACGTGAACATTTATGAAAATTTCATATCAGAGCATGCAGGGCTGCACCAAAGAGGCATAACCTTGAATCAAATTAGATATCCCATATAACTCACAATTACCTAGTGTCAGCGAAAGATTAATCTTGTCATATCCCACGCATTAATGAATCTAGCCTTTTGGCGTAGATCACGATGCTGCGGTCGGTTCGCAAAACAACCATACCAGAGGTATAACCTCACGGCAATCCTTGATGTTTTGCACACTTCTGCCGGGAAGGATTCCCTATACACTGTAGTATTACTGTGTGTATGCGAAGGCCTTGTAGTTACACCACACACGTCCTACGCATTTTCACGAGAAAATATGGGACGAGAGTAGGAGTTTAAATGTTACGTGGGTTGCCAGTCCATGGTTGGGCAATGGTCGGCAAATGGGGAAAAAGCACAAGCTGCAGAACAGGAAAAAACATGGTGAAAATGCAACTAATAATAAAACCGCATTGTAAGAACCCATAAATAAATCCATTCTAAACTAAATGTAGGGACTAAAGAAACAAGCTGCAGACATCCTGACCAAATCAACAGACGATATAGGGAATACAGGACATTTTGGCTAGACATTAGAGGGATTGAGCGCCTCCCTTAATGCTCCCTTAACGTTAACCACATTGACAGCACTGCATGTTTTTCCAATGAGTTCTCGTTAAGGTAAATCAGTTGACGGGGCATTAAGGGAGGATCGCACAATCCCTCTAATATAGCGAGATTAAGCTGTCTTGCGTTCAACGTAGTTAACGAACATAGAACAAATTATCTGACAGCACTGTCATTTTCAATGTATTTTTCCCACGTTTACGTTCACGTGAACGCAAAGCAGAAGAGGTTTGAGTACCCGTGAACGTAAACTATTTGACAGCCAGGCCTATGTGCAATTCGAAACTGTCGTTTTACATGTTATTAAATACAGTAGTTTTTACGAATAGACACAACTTTTCTGGTTAAAATAGGAATTCCCTATCTACATATAGATGCAGGGCTGTTGGTACCTGGCTATGTAGGGACTGAAATTTAGCAATATAAATATTACATTTGGTTAGCCAATTTCTCTTATTTTTTTTTCAAAATCACTTTTCCCTGGCAGTTCAAAGTTTTCCAGGTCTGGGGGAAACCTGTTCCACCATTACAAGGTAGTTCGTTGGAAATGTGTAGAAACCGGTAAAATAGTCATTAAAAACTCAATATAGCAATGAATACACAAATTATTTTCAACGTAGAAAAACGAGGTATTGCGATACGTTCATCAGACCATTGCCTTTAGAAAATTAAACGATTGTTCCATGAGTCAACGGAAGTATGCGATTATGTCCTGATCAAATTATCCTCAAATTACAATTAAGTCAACATAAAAAAGCAAAGAGAAACATCAGCCAAAACACAAGAAACAATATAGGAGGCTTTCTAGAAATGCAAGAGTTATAAGAAAAGTTCTTAAAAATAAGAAAACTGGGAAAAGCGACGATCTCCGAATCCAGATCAGCCCGATTAAAAATGGGCAAGCTTTTGTGAACGACCCTCCATTGTGCACTCTTTCGGTTATCCAAGGTTTACGATAAACTGTACGAACAGTGTTAGCGTCAGAGCTTGCTGATTAGTTGGCAAAGTGACAATAAAAAACAGCTTGGCCATCAGTCTCCCGTGAAATATGAGATACGGATTTCGATGTGCTGCCATCGCGAAATAGTGCGTAACTACGATGGCATTTCAGAGCTGATCCTGCAAGCGTTTCAATAAAACAAGTTGAAAAACCAACAAGAACTCCAACTAATTTAAGAAACGTGTAAATTTCACATTCCACAACGTGAAATCTGTCATCTTGGTCTATACATTTAGTTGAAAAAGTTTTTATTCTGATCTGGTTTCTGTAATTATTTGAGAAGCTTCTTGGCATGTTTACTTAATTAAGGTGTCACCCGATTTCGCAATAAATATTAAAGCTTCAAGACCTATAACGTTGGTCAAAAAAAAAAAAAAAACAATAGAAAATCTCTGTGGGTATTTTATTATTTCGTCCATTTATTTCTAATGTTGACAATAGGATCGTTGAAAAATCCTATTGATTTGCCTGTTTTAATTTATTGTCCAATGTCTAAATCAATAGTCAATAGAATGATCAGAAACAAATAAGACTAATAGAAAACTCTACATAGAAACCTCTAAATAGCGACAACTTACAGTCGGCACGGATCGGTTTTACATGTATACATGTACCTTGAAATAGCGCATCCCTAAATAAAACATCGTTTAGTTTGCTCCCAATGATTTCATTGTATTGCTCTCTATGGAATTTTAGACCATGGAAACTGACAATTCTGCTTTCAGAATTTCCAGAAATATATACCAGCACATGTATGTACTATGCATGGTATGTTTGGCAAATTGTTGGACTATATTAAAAAGAGCAATTACACCAAGGCCACATGACACACATAAATGAAAACAACAAAGATTATTGCTTTCCCTGCCGCTGCTAGCCAAAAAGAATATAGTAAAACACGTGTTTTATTTGGGGACTTATTACTGCTAAAACGAAGTTATTCCCAAATTCTCGCAAATGCACACCATGTTTTTCTATTTCGCTATTTGTATAGGCCTATTACCCGTATTATAAGACAAGATAGAATTTGTGATCGGAGTTAATCTGTCAAGCTCTAGCATTCAAAACCTCATGAATAACCAACTTTTTATTGTAATTAAGGAACCAAAGTATAAGAATTGGCCACGACTTCAAGGTTTTTCCTGATGTTTACCTAAACAATGTCCCGAAGCATAAACAAGCATTCGGTCATTTTTTCGACCCACGTCACCGATGTGGTATTTTATACAACTGATGCAAAAATACGTTCACGTATCACAAGAGCAGTCCAGGGGGTACCCCGAGTGACTCATCGGTTGAGAAAACGTCATCGGGGAGTGAGGTAATAAAACTGATAAAAACAACCTTCTCAGAAGGTAAGAATATGTAATCTGCATGCCAGCAAAAAACCTGCATTGCATTGAAAGTAAGTTATAACCGCAGCCTGTAGGTGATTCCAGGTAAAAATGGTGCGACAAATGGCGAGGGGAAAACTTTCGAGCATTTATTACCTGGAATACCAGGGACCTATCACGTAATGTTTCAAAATTAAGTCACAGCACGTTTGACCCACTTGCGAATTAAGGTCTCGCTTGCAAATTTATCGGCTCGACCAAATTGAAAATCATACCACAGCTGCTTGGCCTGTGGCACCAGTGAAAACACTGCGTTCTCCATGTTTGAATGGGCATTCAAAAACTGTCTGTATAGGATGTTCTCAATGGGTTTGCTGTCAGGACAACCGTTCATTCAGAGCCTGGCTGGCTAAAGAGGAAGTGAACCAATTTACAGCAGCGAATGTTTATCATAGTTCCTTGCCCACGTTAATGTTTACGAGCGAGTGACTCATAACTGCTATATTTTCGTTCCAAATAGGTTAGTAGGGACGAACGAGTGGCTATCTGCAAGACCCAAACCAACGAATGTTTGCTTTTCCTAGACAGAGAAGGAATAATAGAGTAGAGAATTGGATTGATTCACTGATTCAGAAAAGGGCACGATTGTACAAGAAGTCTGGTATGCCCAATTTTGAAGCCATGACGATGTCCGACAGTCAATACAGTTTAATGTGACGATTTGAACAATATTGGCTCAATGACACAATATTTTCATATCATACGTTGAAAACCAATAAGATAGCTAATCTCTACTACTTTGACATGGGCTAAATAAACATAGGCCTACAGATGAACGTAGCGTAGTCACTGGAAGGATAAATTACGAGTTACGTCACAGAAAGCACTACATGTAGCCTACGTGGCTTTTAATTAAATGCAATAATGGAAATTCTTGTCTCAATTTCGAGTGTTGCACGACAACATCACACATATCGAACATTTGAAATAATTAGGATTAAGACTTGTTCTGATTAGTCACATTTTGGATTAAATAACCTTCATTTTAAAACGTGTTTCACTGTGGCGACAGCTTGCTTATTTACGAGCAAAGTTAGTGACATCTTCTCCAAAACGTACAAGAACTTTAAACTCTCCTCATATTAAATATCCCTTTTTTAAATGAAAACAAATATTTTGGTTTTGTTCATGTTTCGTAATAGGACATTAGGGCGCTGCACCGTCCTTGTAAAGAAAAAATAAGCATGAGTCTACTCCATTAGGAACAGACGTTACGGAACATGACTTTGATTCATATAGTAATTTGCAATAATCGACAGTGCATGTTTCAGCTTGACACCAGATTTATACGAGATGATTTAGTCGAAGATGTATACTATAGAAGACACATTAGAAGTGCTTCTGATGTGTTGAGGACATAAATACGCCTCCTTTTGGCAAACGTGGCTAATTATATGATAGTATCCCAAGTGCAATTCTGCGGACAACTTGTACGGAAGCGTAGAGCCGCTATGCTGTATCGTGTTGGTCATTGAACAAGAAATCTGTCTACTCTGAGCTTCCATATCCAGAAATTTCTCCGAATAGACGATATAGAATTCGTGAACCTATTGTGTGGGAGTATTTACTAATAATACCAGCACCAAATGAAAATAAGCTTCGGGTCTTCATCAAAAGGTCCTGTTTACGTCTCTTAACATCATTTCGGCACAGCTAGAGCAAGATAAGGGGCCTTATTACATATGCATTTGCTAATCTTTACATAGCTTCGTTTTGACCCTATTTTTATCTCCACGTTGCTGAACGTCGGCTTATGAGAGATTTTTAAGAGCACAAGGATATTTCTCCCGTTTTTTTGCTCACAAATTGTTTACAGGTGAAGTGGCAATCTGTTCAAGTTCAATGGGAAAAAGATCTTTGGTGAATTCCACGTACAATGGGTAAACCCAGCCTACATTTCTTCCTACTGTTTATAACCCCCATATACAAATTCCAAACCCGCACAAGATGCAAGTCGAATTACGGTCTATAAATAGCTATGATTCTCAACATATATACGGCCCTTCTGCGACAATCCTACGTAGGCCTAGCAGGATGTCTCATTCATTGATCAGCAGGGACAAACATGGATCGTTTGTCGTTCTATATTAACACGGATACATGAAATGTACATCAGATTGATTACCAAAAACTGAAATAAAAAACATAGTAACGCTCGAACGGAAAAAAAATGTAGCTGATGATGTGGTAGAAAACAGATCGTTATATAACCATATACCGAAAAAGAGGATTTTTTTCCCCGTAAGCCTACTCACCCATATTTGCAAAACGCCAGAAACAAACCGCTTAAAATTCGCACTGTCTCCCGATGAATTTCAGAGCCTAAGCAATAGCCGCGGGTCATACGCTCATCACACGAGATAAAAGTATTCAATAAAACGTCCTTGTTTACGACGTGGAAATGGCTTTTTCTTAGAATAAAATTGAATTAAAATCCAAACATCTGCATCCAATAGATGGGATCTTCAAAACACAACCCGGCGCGCTCAAAATCCGAGACTGGACGAATGGACACGAAAGCTGACGAAAGGGAGAGCAGGAGGGGGCGGAGTCAAAGATTGGAAATTTGGAAGAGTCCATTTCATAGCATACAGCACTGCTGCCATCTTACGGCGTGTTCCCTAATCTCCCCAAATGGCCGAAGCGGCGCAAGCACGTGTTCAGGACGCTGTGAATAAGTTGGTAAATGATTTGGACAGGTCACGACTCCGGCGGTTGCAGGTAAATATGGCTTCTGATAGTTTGTAAGAAACGTAAAATTTTCCGTGGGAATGGCTTAGGCAAGAAATGATGAGGTTTTAAAGAGGGATTGCCTGGCGCCTTTGACCTAGAAACCAAAGCAAGAACAAAGTACTAGAGCGGTAATTGGTTAGCAAGGTTTCTTCTTGGACGTTTAATCTGTAACATAAGGGTTAAACACTAAAGCTAGTGAATTAGCCAACCAACCTGGGAAATTCTCCCTGCAAATGGGTACTTCCACCCCCCAGGAGGGTGTGTTTAAAATGCAGATTGCAAAAACCTGGTTCACCACAAGCTTACTTTCGCCGTTGCAGCCATACTGCCATACTCCAGCAGGGTCTTCTTTAGAATTTAAGCCCCAGGCTACACTAGGCTGAAAACGCGCGTTTGGCTAACCTAGGTTAGCCTTGTTTCCTTGTTATCCTTGTTTGAGCTCAAACAAGGATTTTTATTACAAAAGAACTTTCGCATGAGATATTAATGTGCAGTCTAGAATCCCAGCATCCGCCTTTATGGGCGAACAAGAAAAAATGAGCACTGGCAGCATCAGGCATAGATATCAACAAGCTAGTCAGGGATTGGGAAACAATAGTCTGGCAGAATGACTAGCAAGAGTGCTTTGGCAATTTATAGAAACAAGGCAAAGAAACCTGCTAGGTCAATTCATACGGTAGTCCATTGCTCTTCAGAGTCATGGCAGGTTTGCCATGAAAAGTGGCTTGCAAATTCAGACTGGTTGAGGCTACTTGTGATCTGTGTGGGGAAGTGCAGCAGCATGGGTTGCTAATAGAAGAAATCATCCGATCTGCTATTTTTGCTAACAGATGGTGGTTTCTGTGTTTGTAGTAGTGTATGGAGTTGTAATACAGGAGAAACCCGTTCGCTACATATCACTCATGAAATGAGTTACTTGCATGGGATGTCCACTATGTTTTAAGGGGAAGACAGAAACTGGAGCATGTCTGCAAATACTGTTACATGCTTGAGCCAGCTCAGTTCTGCAGTTCAGCTCGGTTGTTGTCGACCCTCTTCACAGCACAAATTATGGGCTTGGATAGGCCATGTCCAGCTCCTTGCAGAGTGTCGTTATCCAGAAATTGGGATTCAAGAGGATGTACAGGCTACTTTTGGTTAG
Source organism: Xestoiulus laeticollis (assembly GCA_034698905.1). NCBI lineage: Eukaryota > Metazoa > Arthropoda > Diplopoda > Julida > Julidae > Xestoiulus > Xestoiulus laeticollis. The sequence continues at coordinate 9,687 of JAQGCC010001919.1, read as the reverse complement.
CTTAACTATTTAGAACTAAAAATCGATTTTAAGAACTCATGTGAGATATTAAATTCAGTTTAAATATTTATTTTTTAAATTAACGCTGAGAATAACGACTTAAAGTTTATTTCACAACTTGATGTAAAGGACTGTAAAAACTGGATGTAAAGGAGACATCCAATTTTGTAGCACATTTTATTAGTATGTGCAAAAGTATCTCCGGCAGATTTGCAAATTGGTTATGCTAGCCTGTAGACCCTCTTAACGCAGAACTATTCAGTACGTACAATAAAAAAGGAAATTAATCCAGTGACTCAAGAAGTTGTTTGAAAAGCTATCAGATAGAGAATAACCAGCTTGTCAAGAGTTGTGATTGTACATCAGTAACACATATCATCCATTTTCTTTTAGGGGGATATGCACACCTGTGCTGCAAAATGTTGTCAGCGGGAGGAGGCTTCCCTGGAGCAAGTCCATCACTGTATCGAAGACTGCTCAAAGCCAGTCCAGTCGGCCCAGAACTTCATCCAAGGAGAGCTGAATAACTTTCAGGTTGTTATTGACGAAAATGAAGCAGATTCGTTATTTACTTTTGACAACTGTTTCAACTCAAAACCGACTATTTTCAACTGATTTATCTTTGCTGAATTATCTGTTTTAGGAACGGCTGCAGCGCTGTGTGCTACAGTGCCAGGACAAAGTGAGGGACAAGATCTTGCCAAGTACAACCGAAGCTGAAGTTACCAAATTTCGCGAGAGCTACGAAGGTTGTGTTGTGCAATGTGCAGATACCCACGTGAATCTGATACCTAGCCTATTCAAACGAATGAAAGAAACGCTAACGGCCGGGAAGCATTAACGATGGCATGCCCTAGTTTAGAATTTAGGATTTCCTTGTTAGCATGTTAAGAGCTATTAACTGTAGAAGTTTGTCACAAGTAGTTTTAGTGAATCTCAGCAAATTCAATCGCATATCCTACATTTTTACTATGGGAATCCTTATCGACTTTGTGTCATGTACATTTTAGGATATTTCGATTAAGTTTGCCATTTTTCAAGCAAGAAAACTAAAACCAAATGAGAGTGTCATCATTGAGTTAACAACATTAGCCGAACATGTAAATTTACCTTCCTGAATCCTTAATGAGTTAATCTTCCTTTGACTCCCAGTTCTCGTCTCCAAATGTCGTGGAAACACCGTGGCCAACATGTGATTGTCATTGTTTACAAATTTTTACTGTTCTGATCTTCAAAGAATATTCAGTCGCCATAATAATTGTAATCCTGTAGTTTGATTACCAACCAAGTCCTTGATGACTAGGTATATGCAAACTGAACACAAAGTTGTTATCTAAGATGTTTTATACCATGAACAGTTTGTAAATATTTGAATAAATTACATATACTTTCAAATACTGTTCTCATATCTTGAGATGTCAAGAGTACATTCGCATAATTCTGAACCAGAGGTTCAGATTCTGATTGCTACTTCATTAAGAATGTCGTGTAATCGCTTCACCTGGGCCTTCAGTTCGTTAGGATTGCTCCCAGGCTGACTGCGATGCAACAACTGAAGCGCGTTGATGTAGTCCAGTTCGGAAAATTTAGGACCATGCTCCACCACTTGATTTAAGATTTCCTACAATAATAAAATTTAGTTGTTAGCTATGATACAGAGAAGAACAACTATATTGACATTATCCCTTTCTCCAATATTCGTAAATTTTAAATACTACGATCTCAGTCTTACCTCTGGACTGTTATAAAGCAGCTCGAAATAGTGTCTGGCATGATCTAGGGCAACTTCCCGGGACAGGGTTATGTTAGTTAGATTCTGTTGAATTGCAAAAATATTTCGGCACCTGACAAGGATAAATAAGGATTTTATAGAAACTGAAATAAGGAAGAGAGATAATCGTTTAAAAGATTATCTATAGCATACATCTTTTTGACACCGTTTTCATTGATCCGCTTGATGTACTGAGCGCTGTTAATTATTATGGATGAAACAAGATGGCCAAGGCCTTCGAAAATATATTTGAACTTTCGAGGTTGCAAGCTGCTGGAGAGTGCCTCGTCGATGCTGGAAAAGTCTTTGTTAAGCTTGACAACTTCGGGATCAGGATCCTGGCTGTCTACGCCACTTGCAAAAGACGACTATTTGAAATGTAATTTATATGAATTAACTCAAATTATTTGAATTAGGCTTTACATAAATAATAAATTGGAAATAAGTTTGAGCACATACTTGCTTTGCAACAGGTAACAGATAATAGAAGCAGTGCACCCGAACTTCCAGATGGAGTACTAGCAAACAGATTTCGGCAATATCTTCAAATTCCCTTGCAAGCTGCATAAATGGTCTGGACAGGGAAAAAATTCAATACTTTAACGGTTGATATTCTGATGATAGATTTAGTGATAAAATAATCGCCGTATCATAAATTTATGGTAGATATATTGTAACAATTTTAGGGAATTTGACAATTGATTTTTGCCGTAATAAGTTCATTCATTCATCTCAAAAGATACGGGCTCGTATGTAAAGTTTAAAAGCGCCGTAGCCAAAAAATTTAGAAATATGTTTAAGAGGGTTGCATACCAGAATAAGCCTTTTTTTCTAAATTATTTTTTCAATTTAATTTTGGAAAATGTTAGGAACAAATGGTATGTACGTGGACCTAGCATAAATATTCTATTATTTGTTTAAATTTTTTGTTTAAGCATATGTTTATTCGATTTCATGGAAATATGTCCGTAAAGTTTACCAGACCCTCTACAATTATAAACTTTAAAGACATATTTCCATTAAATGGAATATACATATACATAAACAAAAAATTTAAACAAATAATAGAATATTTATGCTAGGTCCTCGTACATTTCATTTGTTCCTAACAGTTAACAAAATTAAATTAAAAAATAATTTAGAAAAAAAGGCTTATTCTGGTATGCAACCCTCTTAAGCCAGAAGATTGACATTTTTTGTAATTTTTAGCCATTTTATCATATCATAGCTATCTGAATGATCCAGTTGCTTAACTGGTAATAATAAAGTGGGGAAAACTGCAATATACTGTGATGGAAATGACTTCTCTACCAGACGTTTTCACTTTCAGGTATATAATGAAGGCATAATCAAACTTTGTTAAACCCATCTACCAAAAATCTCAACAATGTTAGAGTAGTCAAAATAACTTACTCGATATTCTCTTTGGAAATAGGCGGCATCACCTAGACATAAACAAAATTAGGTTATTTCCTTCTAGAGATATTCTTTGGAACAAAAATGTTCTCGAAAAATGCTATTACCAGAAAATCTGGCTGAGTTGGAGAGCTGGCACCTACTTGCGTTTGCACCGGAAGACTTTTAGCCAATTTGTGAATACGTCCGCCAAACCATTCCTGAAACAGAACAAGTTCAAAATCATAAACCCACATCAGGATTAAATGTATTACTCAAGGCCATTTCACAACTTACCAAACTCTCCTGTAGCAATGCCAACGTGCGCATCTGGCTAACCTCTGACATTATTTCATGAGCAGGTATCGTGCCGTCCGCCAAATTCCGAGTCAGCATTTCGGATTCCTTTTGATTTCGAAGCCGAACCTCTTCGGGAGATTCCTCGATGTCGACAGAACCGACCGTTTGACCTTTAAGAATCTGGAGGTTCTGCCAATTCGGAAAAGTTCGTAAAAACCTGTTGATATCTTCGTCTTTGGCCCACATTGCACTTATAACACGTCTGTCCTCTGTATCCGATTGCACAATCCCTAAATCACAAATAGTGAAGTGAAACTTACAGATTCAAAAACTGCATGTTATGATTTGGTGCAAATCTACAGGAATACTAAAGCACGAATCCTCTAGTTTTTTTGCTATTATTTTAAAAAAGACATGCTTAATTAATTTTATTTATTTTTGAAATTTTTTTGTTAAAAACTTCCAAAAGCTTTCCAAACATTCATTGTTTATAATAATGCAACTACCTATTGAATATTTTTTTTTCTTCTTTATTAAATTTTTTACAAACCTCTATAAGCTGCTAGGCAACAATCCTTGTAAGTAGCCAGAAAATTGCACATCATATTTAGGAAATACTGTGCATGCAATGGGAGATCTTGCATCGTATCCCTGAGTTCCTGAAGACATTGTTCGACTTGCAAAGTACCCTGCAATTAACCGGTTTCGTAAAATTTAGTTCGTTTACAAATTCCTATAAAATTCAAAGTTTGAAAGCGATGTCCAGGCTTACAGTAAGCAGCGGACGATTAATGTTGAGAGATTTCTGCACTTCTACAACGGAGCTGGCCTTCCAGGCTTCATTGCCTGTAATTAAAAGTCAATAAAACAAATTATTTAAGAATTAAATTTTGGTACAAAAAGGGGAAACGCTTCTGCAACATACCTTTAGTTGAAACCTCAAAAACTGAAAAAGCATCATTATGCACTTGGCCAACAATGACCTCAGTTATAAACTCTGTGACGAAGGAATGAAGCGTGCACTGAGCCCTAAAATTGAAATAAAATTCGAAATAACAATATATAACTAAGCGGCATTTCCAGAAACATAACCAAATAAACATGAGCTAGCACAATAAGGTCAGAATTTACCCTGGGCGGGTTCCTGTCGATGCTTCGATCTCCTTGATGAAATTCATCAAAGGTATGAAGATAGCTTAATTTCAAACAAATGCAATATTAAATGATAGCAAAAGTAAATTAAATTGGCAAATACTTTAATATGTTCAATAATATGTGAATTTAGATTAATTACAAATATCTGGGATTTTTTACAAAATTAATAAATCTATATAGCTTGACTGATTTAATATTTTTCAATAAATATCATAATTCTGGATTATTAATTATTATAATTAGTAGTATCCAAAATGTCTCACAATCAATCTTCAGAGTTTACAACAAATTTAATGGTTAACTAATATTGCAACGCGTTTTAATGCTGTAAATGTGTTTAACATACCCATTATGTTACGTGAATTGGGTTTGCAAACGAAAAACTTTTCACCAGCTTCAACCGCTTTTCCAGTTACGTTGAGCATATCATTCTATTTATTAAAACGCATTCCATGAAAGAACCGCAAAATCGCAATGTGCAATTGTCAGAGGCATCACTCACCGATCCAAAAAAGTGTTGCTGTTCTTTCAAGTAGTTGTTCAGGCTGATTGCATGAGACGAGGCATCAAATTTAAACAAAGAATACTACTCAAATAGTAAACAAACATAAATTTTACACTTCAATCAAAGCAAAGGTCAAAACAAATTCATTGGCAGATTGTTTCTTAACCTGCTTTGACTTTGTAGGTCTTTTCTTGGCAAAGAAAGAGGCTATATCCGCCGAGGATTCTACAAACGTGGAAGATGGCCTTTGAGTGGTTGAAGTTGTATTTTCAATGTCCAAATAATCACCAAGAAGCATGCGCAACTATGCAAGAGAACTGCATATTAGTTTAAAGAATGGTTTTATAAACCAAAAACTCGAATAAACCCCGGGTCAATGTTGCTATCTTTTAATTAAACTACTAGGGTTTTATTCGAGTATTTACGGTATCCAAATAAACTCATTTACCACTGCCTGCACACGAGACCAAAAATCCGCCATTTCATAAAACAGGATGTCGCTTTGGTTTCCAGGGGTATTCTAAAGAAAGAAAGGAGTACATTACAAACTTGTTATACTGATATATCCAAGATTATGCTGTTAAATACAAACATTAACTAACGGCTAATCTTTGTAAATTTCCTAAAACACATTCATGCGCCTGCGCAACACAGCGAAACTGCTCAAAGATCAACTCCAAGAACTCGCGAAGCAGGTGAGCTTGTTGATGTCGACGGGACGAGGTTTCCTGGGAAAACGTCCCATAATCTGCAAACAACTGTGAAGTTCTTTTTATGATGCCAACCAACTCTCTTTGCATCCTGCTTTTGATTATCTGAAACAAATTCTTATCATGATTAGAAATTGGCGGTTAACGAGACCTATTTTAGTACTTTTCTAATGATATGAACCTCAACGATGTTGGGGATTTCCTTCAGCAAAGCCAAACATTCGACTAGAATTCCCAAAAAATGGAAAGAATCTTCTTCGGGATCGGTTAACAGATCTTCGGAGAGCCTTCCGTCCACTGTGGCTTGCAAAGTCGGAGATGTGGCACAAAAAGACATTCCTGAGAAATATTTAATAACAATAATCTAAAAGATGATGCAGATGCCTTCACAGAACTTCACAATTGCATCTGTATATATTAACTTCAATTTTACAATTACTATCATTATTTACAGCAAGGTTAATTTGCTGAACCGACTACAATTATTTGTAAAATTTCAAAACGAAAGAAATCGAGCAACTATGATTAAGAAATGAACAATTTTCTAGATGGAACTTGTAAAAATGTAAACATAAGTCTGCTCCAGTAACTAATAAAACAATAATATATTTACTGCCATATTGACGGCATTTATATGCCGGCGCAATTGAAATTAATTCAAGTTGATTTTGTCTGCTAACTGCTCCAGACACATCTCGCCTTTTTGTGGGCGTGTGCACATTGGAATGGTCGGAACCTTCCCTGTAGAATGGCGAAAGTTCACCGCGATTCAATCCTTGACGATAAAATTCACACACTTCTGAAGTGCTGCGATGGTACAAATGACGATGCATCTCTTCTAGGAGTTCTGATTGTAAAGCCTAAAATTTCAAAAGAAGCTTTCATTTTATATTAAATTTCAAAAATCATTACAATACATTAAAATTGATTTGCAAATTGTTAAATACATTGCAATATTGTATTTTTCGTTCAATTTGAGTTTTTGTTTAAGATCTTACAATATAGATGTGAAGATTTCAATGATAATTTTCCGTTTTTTACATACCTGTTGCTTCATTTGCATTTCATGCCTCACTTCTTTCAGGGCGTCTACACCCTCCAAATCTCCTTCCATTTTCTTTCCTTTAATGTAAACAATCCAACGTGAAATAAATAGTTTTTGCTAGACATCATTGAACACATCTAACGTGAAAACAAACTTACTCGATGACACCAGCAGCTCCGTGGCATGCAAGTAATGCTTCTTTTGCGTATACTTCTCCACTTTCTCTGGTACTCCTTTCAAGCTTTCGCTGAAAATTAAGCAAAAATGATTCAACATGTGTTTATTTTTCTTGATACCTAAATTGATTTTTCTTTGACATAAAAGCTTACATTTCTTCAAGAAGCATCAACGTGTGTTTGTGTTCAATACCTTCCAACCAAAGCTTTTTAATGTCCTCCCTTCTGCAGTTCAGTAACTTTTTGCAGCTCTTTAAATTTTCTTTAATTAATTTAATTTTCTCTCTTGAGGCTAGGTATTAACGAACAATTTAAATAAGCCGAATGACAGCAAATTTCGATAACAGTAAATTAATTTCAAAAAGCATTAATTATGAAAATAGTTACTTATGAGTCGGGTCGAGACCTTCCCAAATGCCTGAATTACAGCACCCAGATCTTCATGATGGGCTATATAGTGTAAAATTTCAGGTAAAATATTGATTTAACGCCGATTTCATGAATATAGCAACTATATAAAACTTACTGGCAATTAATTCATCAACTTTCTTATCGCTTTTCTCGAATTCCCTTTCCAATTTGGCCTTTTCTTTATCTCGGTGTTCATTTGTTTCGCTATAACAGAACAAAAAATGAATTTGTAGCGAGAGTATAATGTGAAATTAAATGTAATTTAGGAGTATACTGGAACATGTACCTGGCAGATATATTTCGAATAACTGACATCAACAGGGCAGTCTGACAGAATAAAAAACAGGCAATTAAACGTAATGTTTATGAGAGATACATGCTCAACAACTATAAGTCAATTACTGATCTCACAACAGAAAATGCACTGCAGTTTTTTAAAATAAAAGTTTTTTGGCTCAAATATAATTGTAAATTTATACAAGAATTGCAAATTTTCCAATCTAATACCAATTTAGCTGGGTTGATATTCACTAAAAAAATAAGGATAAGCTTATAGAAGATGTTTGTAAATATAGCACATTTGAAGATGACAAAAACGCCCCTATTTAAATTGATGTAAACATTCCTTATAAAAAAGATCGATCAATCATATAAACACAGTGCATTATATGTATCCTATGCTGAATATATGCGATACAGTGGTTTATAAAACAAGTATTATATACTTAAAGTACATGTAGTTCTTTTTACCAACAGTAGACACATAGATAACTGTAAGTTATTAATCTATGGTAGACACCTATGCAAGAAGTAGCCTACAAGTATTTGCAAGATTTTATAAATGTAAACTAGAAATGCATAAATACCGATTCCTTAGGTTGTCTTGATGGTCGAGACGGGTTCTGAACCTTAGTTGACTCCATGTCAAGCTGTTAAGTATACAAAATGTTCTAAATTAATACATTAATTCCCTTTAAAAATTCTAAAAGCCCTGATAGGTTTTTCATCCTTCCATTTAGAATAGCAGACAATTTTTGGTGACATCACTCGCGGAATCACTGGTGTGACCATGGTGACACTGTCATTCTAAAAAAAAAATAGTGCAGTATGTAAATTTAAAAATGGACTGGGTCAGCTAATTTTTTCAATCTTCTTAATTTAAAATTTGCATTTTATAATTACGCTTTCTACATTATAATAATTACAAATTTTAAAAAACTCTAGAGAAAAATCTATTGACGGGAAGACGGAGTTTATGGATGCTCTCATATCTAAACATGGTACCACAGTACTATGAAGCGCTACAAGGATCATGCCGAAACTGATATACAGTGAAACCTCCGAACAGCGGTCACCACAGGGACCGTGAAAAAGTGGCCGCCCTTCGGAGGTGGCTGCTGTTCGGAGGTTTAAAAATCCTATGGGGAAGGGAGGAGTTCTGTTCCAAAAAAAATGGCCGTCCTACGGAGGTTTCCCTTGTTCAGAGGTGGCCGTTAATAGAGGTTTCACTGTACCTTGAAAGCCACATTAAAAACGGATACTACTGTTTGGATGCCCTGTTTGAGGCTAGACAAATGCGCGTTTCCCGCCTAGTGTGACCTAGCTGGGGCTAAATGCAGTGGCAAAATTTTTACAAATAAGGATTTAATAATAAAAACGGTTTTACTTTCCAGTGAAATTGACCGGCGATGGCTACTAATTGACGAATTTTGTAAGGCTATTTTTTAAAACAATAAGTGAACTAATTAAGAATAATCCAAAATATTACACTTAATTCACATGCACAAGCAGTGTTGGAATTTTGTCCCGTGTAATTTTGGATTAGTTTACTTATTTTTACAAAAATATATAACCTTTAAAAATTTCCAAAATTCGTCAATTAATAACCATCGCCGGTCAATTTCTCTGCAAGGTAAAACTGTTTTTATTATTAAATTTAATCCTTATTTGTAATTTAGCCCCAGGTCACACTAGGCGGGAAACGCTCGTTTGGCTAGCCTTAAACAGGGCATCGAATTTAATTTAAATTCTAGTGCGAAAATTCTTTTTAAAAAACCTTGTTTGAGGCTAGCCAAACGCGCGTTTCCAGCCCCAGTTCATTGAGTTCATTGGTTTAATTTATATCAGTGTTTATGGGGGCGGTCCCCACTATGATCCACAATGGTTAAGATGGGGCCGAAATTCGAGCTGTTGTTTTTCCCTTTTGTTTTTAAAATTTT
>JAQGCC010001918.1:0-20742 GCA_034698905.1 Xestoiulus laeticollis | reverse complement strand
CTTTATCAGGATGTTTTTCGACGTCGAAAACCCTAAAATCTGAGTTTTCGGTAGATTCGCAACATTGTCTTAAACCGAATTTTATCCATTTAGCTAAACCTACCCTCAGCTTTCTTTTTTAGCTCGCTGTGCTGGTCCAGTAAACTAACATTAGATCGTCGTCCCAAAAGTCCATCTTCATCGTCCACTTCGCCTTCATATTCGCTGTTTTGCCTTTTCTGTTCGCCCTCTAGTGTAGTGCCAACCCGTCCTAATTTCCGAATCTAATGAATGAAAACGGTTGGTAATCTTTGAATTTAAAAAATTTTGACATAATATCTGGACTACAAATATGACTTATTTACCTGCTCCTTTCTACGTTCTTTTAATGGAACATATGGTACATATTCCTCCGAGTCACTGCTGTCGCGATCTTCTTCTTTTCTGTATCGCTGTTCAATAAACACAAAAAGAATCAGCATATTATGACACGAAGTTCATCTCTTGATATTTTCATTGAATGTAAGCCTAAACTTCATTTCATAAATAGTACAGGTACAGACTACTTTACCTTCAACGGGGGACTTGACCCACTGATTTTAGACATTTACGGTATCTTAACTTGTGATTCAATAATAATTTCAATGAAAAACGTGATAAAAACTGTCAAAAATGATAAAAAATTTAGCACGACTACTCTGAAAAAGCATACACAAAAAGCGCCATTTTGAAAAATCGATGACAATGCCATCTAGTGACCAATATAGACAACACGATGTGCACATTTATAAATATACAACTAATAAATATGCTGGCGTGGATAAAATGCGTGACGACGTGAAATTTAAATACGATGGAGTAAATATTTTCATTATAAGAAATAAATGTGATGGTAGTGTATCGTCAATATGAATATTAAGCGCCGTGCTATAGTCGTGCTGTTGTGAAATGACCAATGAGCACGTGATTGTACGAAGCGCCATTACAATTTGACGTGGGGCATTCAGTTTCTAAATTTCAACCACATTCAAACACGGAGCGGCATTCTTGAAATAGATTAATCCACTGAAATTAAATTCGGCATGCTTACATGAAAAAGAATTTACAATTTGAAGTTTGTTTATTTCGTCTATAGTCCAGATTTCAATAGAACTCATGACTAGAGTATATACATGTATAACGAAATTACAATTTACTAATATTCATATTAATAACTAATATAAATGATTAAGTCATGACCCAACTATATACATGTAGTTATACTTGCACATGCATGTGCATAAATTAAAAGTTCAACGCATATCAAATAATTTTAACCGCTTTCAATTACTAACAAAGACGGTCAAAAGCATATCGAGTATAAAATAACAGCATTGTTAATAACTATAAGGGTTAACATTACAAATCACAATGGTTATTTTTCATTATTTCCACGAAGCTCTGAAAATAGACGCTTTAGTATTTCGAATGAAATTAACAAATGTGTTTTTCCGATTTTTTAAGAGGGTTGCATACCCGAATAAGCCTATTTTTCTAAATTATTTTTTTTTTAAATTTTGTAAACTGTTTTTTAGGAACAAATTTAGGAAAATTTTTAGGAAATTTAGGAACAAATGAAATGTACGAGGACCTAGCATAAATATTCTATTATTTGTTTAATTTTTTTTATATATATGTATACAGTATTACATTTCATGTAAATGTGTCTGTATAGTTTACCAGACCCTCTGCAATTATAAACTTTACGGACATATTTCCATGAAATGGAATATAAATACACATAAACAAAAAAATTAAACAAATAATAGAATATTTATGCTAAGTCCTCGTACATTCCATTTGTTCCTGACAGTTTCCAAAATTAAATAAAAAAATAATTTAGAAATAAAGGCTTATTCGGGTATGCAAGCAGGACTTGACTAAACGCAAAAATGGCTAACATTTTGCCTCAAGAAAATTAACTTCCTAAATTTCATTTGGTGGATTTTCTAAAACAACTTTCAATTTTACTATTACAAAGAAATAGGGATCTTATAAAATAGAAAATACTGTCTCAAATGTTTCCAATTGTACACATCTGAATATACAATTGTAGACAAGTGATCATAATACCATTTTCGTTATACCATGCAAATAAGATTTTTCAAAATAACAATTTTAGAACTTAAATTTAGAGATTTTATTTAGAATTAAGTAATCTTTAAGATTGTAAACAATTAATTGTAATACATGCACTTGCTAACAATAAAAACATTAAAGGATATATGGAAGTTGAAGTAATTATGTTGCTTGCAAAACTACAGATCCTGGTATATATTTTTTTAAAAAATGAAAAAAAATTATAAATACATGTATTTCTTTCTACTTCACATGTATTTTGCATTTAAAACTGTGCATTCGAAGTAAAATTTCTAGGTGCTATATTCATATGAAATAATATCGATAATATTGCAACTTATTTTTTGTGCTGAAGTACGAGTGTGATACGTTCCAATACCACCCACACCAGAAAAAAAAATTCATTTTAATACAAGTGTCAAATTCCGAAAGATAGAATTAAACAATGCTTTTATTACTTAATATTTTTTAGATTAAATTGAAAGCGGAATTTAATACGATGTTAGAACAGTTTATAAAGGACGCATCATAGTCAAAATTGTCCATATTTATAGCAGTTTACAAAATAACAATTCGTTTGATTAAAGCACACTAGAGAGCGATATAAAGCTCTATAAATATTTTTATTTGATAAAATAGTCTACGAATATGCATTTGTTTCTAAGCATTTTCGTCCTAGCACTATTAGTTGTTCCTACTATGTCGATATCATGCAGCGCGTGAGTATATATTTAAAGTATCACAATATAAGTTTTATTATTCCAAAACTGCATTTTCTAATCCATTTTTTAAGTAAACATAAGTTCCAACTTATACATAATTACTTTATTACAATGTAAATTTAAAATCGCATGCGCACATGTATACATGTGCTTTAACACATTTTATTTTTAATTTCAGGTCAAGAGAGGATGCGTGGTAAATATAATACGATATAACCAATGGCTTTAATCTATACCGTGCTAAAAATTCTTAAGACGATCGTACCTTACTTTAGTCGAATCTATAGAACCTTTACTCATGACTGAAACTTGTAAAAAAAACAGAACCAAACTAATATCATGATCTACCTCCATGAAAAATAAACTCGAATTTTAACGACTTCCTTATACATGTTCACTGTACATGTACATTATATCAGAATTTTAAATAAATTATGATGCTATTATATGTTAAAATAGCATGACATGTACATAACAGACTAAATTTGACAGTTTAACCATAAATTGTTTTTACGAAAGAAGCTTTATAATAATACCTTAACAAACTGGCTTATATTTCTAAATATTTATATTTCAGCATGGAATGCTTCGAAGTAATGTGTTTTGGAAGGTAGGCACGAATCGATACATTTATAGTAGTCTAATAGATAATAAAATTAGCAATAATGCAGCTTCAATCAGTAATATAAAAGTTAAACATCTAGCATTTTCGAGAAATAATATATGTATGTTTATTATATTATTCGTTTATATTTGTTCAAAGAAATTCAACTATGAAAATTGTTCGATGCATATTAACACATTGCATTACTTTTTTATGAGGTGTTGAAAAATAAAAAAAAAACATGTTTCAGTCCACCGGAACTACTACCTACATGTATGATGGAGATTGTTCGAAGTATTTAACACATTAAATTATACATGTACTGTTTTACGAAGTTTAATCAAATTAAAAATTCATTTTTCAGTCCACCGGCACAACCTCCAGAACCTCCTCTAGAAATGCCACCAATGCCAGAAGAAACGCCACCAATGCCAGAAGAAATGCCAGAAATACCAGAAGATATGCCTGACGAAGAAATGCCACAAACGCCACAAATTCCAGAAGAACAGAATCCACCATCGACAGAACGACGCAGATCAGGACGACGCAGATGGGGACGTACAAAAGTTCGGGGTGCTTTCGGTGGCTAATTAATGAAACGATAAAACATTCAAACATCACGCCGTGTCATCGCTATAGTGTTCAAAATGCATGTTGTTGCTTAAATGAATAAAAATGAAAAGTATAATGAAATAATGTCTTAGCGTGTCTCTGCTGGAAAATAATTCAAGCATTTTGTCATGGATTAATTCTAATTTCTTTACATTTTAAAGGATCTCGACTGATTACGACCTAATACCACCATATTATTCCAATGTGCTTGCTATGTACAAGTACATGTAGTGTACATTTTATTTATAAAGTGATATAAAGAAAATTCACAAAGTATAGAACAAAGCTACAAACATTTTGGTAAACATTACAAAATAATACACAATGTCTTCATCAGGTGCTACTTACACTGAAAAAGCATACACTTTTGGACTATGCAATGGAATTCGCGTATAACGATGTCGGATATGATACTCCAGGCATAACAATTCCGAGAAATGTGTTTGGTTGGTCTGATGTACAGTAATTTTGTTTGGATACAACGATGTCGGATATAACGATAATCCAGATATAGCGACAGACTTTTTGAAACGGAAAATGGTCCTTTCCTTCGCCTATAACGATTTTCTGAGATTTTGTCCTCCTTTCCCATTTTCTAAGTGAATATGCATGAACGTAATGGCAAAATGATTTACAATCTTAAAGCTGTGTTGCATGCATTTTATCTGAAATGTTATTATAAAAAAATTATTTTACTGAACAAACATTAACTTTAAAAAAAAATGTTCGTATTTTGTAATAAATTGAAGTGAAATTTAATGATTATATTAATATATTTCACCGCTGATATTATTTGAATTTTTAAATTTAAAAATTCACGAACTACACAAGTAGTCAAACTTTAAAATTTATCTTTATTATTGAATAATTGTTATTTTTCAATATTAGTATACAAGATTTTTACGCCTTTTAGTTTTAGATAAACGGTTTCACTACTTTTTTTTATAATAAAGCTTTAAATTTCTCTTTAATTTCCAGAAATTTACCTAAATCAAACTGCTTAATTAATTGCTATTCTGTAGATCTATGATTATTTTTTCAGTGAAAACAATTAATAAAAAACATTGTTATTTCATGTACAATTGTTTTTTTTTTCACAAATCTAGATATAACGATTTGATTTTTTAGGTATTTTGAAGATTGTCATACATGTATAATCGAATTCCACTATTATAGTAACATGAATTTTCAATTTTGTTTAAAAATTTAATTATACCAAGGCGAGGTTAATACGTTAAACAAAAAGGGTACAGGGGGGCCAATTTAATATCCTCAGCCAATCTGGTGTTTATTTTCAGTCGAAATACAACGCTATAATTTTTATTTAAAATACCGGGTGTACAGAAAGTCGTTTTCCCTCAAAAAAACATTTACACCGCTGTAGTGTTATGACAATTCTATTATTGCACTGAATGGGAAGTCATGTGTGCACTATCCATTGGGGCCAAAACATTTAAACTTTGGCGCATTTTTTTCAAGATCATTCAAACAGGAAGTACTTAAAGAAAGCAAAAGACACATGGTCCCAATTTGAAAGTTGTAAAGCATATGTCGATATTACATTGTAGTCTAAATCCATGAACTCTGATGCCGTGAACTCTGGTGAGTTGCGTTTAGTGAGGATAGGGCTTTAATCTCGCCATTGTCAGCGATTTAATTTTAACCAAGTTTAATCGATTTTTAAAAAAGTGCTCCATTCAGGAAAATTCAGAGATGACATTTTTAACTCAGTTTTTAACATTTTTAACTCATAATTTTGCATTTTAGAACGTCAGTCTGTCTTCAAAATGGTCACACAATTGCTATAATAACAACACTCGAAAAACTTTTTCGTATAAAACCTGATAATTATGCAATGGGTCACTAGGGTGATAAGTATAAACATACATTAACAACATTAATTCCAACTTAAAAATCGATAATAAATTTCGAAATTATCATATTTGGTTGAGCAGTTTACGAGATAAGGGTCCATTGCCGCACTTTTAGAACACCCTGGGTTAGACTGTGTATTGTGAAATTGTAATCAAAGTATTAAATTCATGCTCATAAAACATGGTGATAAAACAATGATAAATATCGATTCATTGATTGTGCAAATCTCGGAAAATATTTGAAACCATATATTGAATTATAATATAGCATTAATGAATTAATGAAAATAACAATGCGAAACTCGAGTATACTGATTTTTAAATTTTATAAGTGTATATTAATGCGAAAATTATCTGTATAAATACCTTGCACTATGACAGCAGCTGCATTTCTGTATTAAGAGGACTTAAAATTATCTTAAATTTAAGTAAACAAACATGCGTTTTTCACTATTATTGCTTGTCTTCTGGTTTATGGCAGTTTTACACATGACATCTAGCATTATGTAAGCTATATTTTAAAGCTCAGTAAATATCATGATAAGCTAAATTTGTATAAGATTGTAGTAAATTTAAGTTTTTTTATATTCTAATGCTCAAATCGCATCGATAATTTTGGGATACATAGCGAGTACTATCATTTCAACTTATATTTTCCATCTATATTTCAGTGAATTCGATCATTGGTATCCTGGACAGGACCCAGCCCCACAACCAGAGCCACAGCCAGAGCCACAACCAGAAACTGGAGTAGACGTTTCGTAAGCAACAGTATAGGCCTACTATACTTTTCCAATTGTTTATTTAAACATGTGGAGCATTAAGCACTACAATTCAACGCAACAAGTTTAACATATACAATGGACAAGGTCCGCATTACAATACAGCACATGCGCAAGTGTAGCGCCTGGTGTTGTAAAAAAAATTTCAAAACTTCAATAGGGGAAAGAAGGTCACAGTAGCAAGCAATAAAGATGGTTTTTTTCATTAATATTTCATAAAATTACTATTTTAAAATAAATTACAAAATTATTTCAAACTATTATCTTAAATTACCAAAAGTTTCATTTTCTTATCATAATTAGATCGCTAGAAAAGGTTTAATTCTGACGTGGTTCTGTGTTAAATCATGATTCTATCCACTAGAAAAATTACAACTTGCGAACGCTCGATATAACGAAGGAATTTTCCATCCCCTTGCCAGGCATGTGGAGTTCGTTATATCGTGAGCCGACTGTACTTAGTTTTTTATACATTGCTTTAAAGGTTAAAATTAACTTTCATATCATACACATTTGTTTAACACTGGAAGTTTCAGCCAGTCAAGCTAAACAAAAACATTCATCCGGATGGAAAAAGTATACAGGATTTAGACAGTATATATTTGAATTTTAGACAATACATGTACATTAGGATGTATGGTTGTATTTCTATGAACATGTATCCCTTGCTATATGTTTCATTCAACATTATGCAAGTTGTATTTCTTCTTTGACTGAAGGCGTTTGAGTACTATCGAGTTTGTTAGGCATTACATCTTATTACAAACTTACATAATGTATAATTATATAGATAGATTCTATTAATAATAAACGCCTGCGATGGATTTTCTTAAGAACAATTGCATTTGCATGCTTTATTTTCTTTTATATAGGCTACAATAAACGGTCTCATAAGCCAGTTTATTCAATCTGATAACAAATATTTCTCTAACATATGCATCTATGTTCGTAATTTTGTTATTTATAGCGATTCGCCACCACCGCCACAAGAAATCGAATGTGATCCTTGGTAAATATTAACATATAATATGCTAAATTTTAGAAAAAGTTACAAGAACTTACATAAGATATAGTCGAAGATTAACTACATGGATTTATGTGAGCAAAATTTATAATTCTCCACTTTGAGTTACAATAATAATGAAATTTGAAAAACATAAAAAAATAAAAAATGGGCTTTCACGTTCTATTTCACATTTTTTTTTACAAAAAATGTAGCCTTTTTTAATAATATATAAGGAAAAACACTAAATATGTTCGAAATTGTGTTTGATTAACTTCTGGATATACATGTAGCTTTAAGCCAACTGTATTCTGCAGTAAATTATAAATTTAATATTTCACATGCATGTACATGCATATGCAATTACATATTATCTTATATTCCATGCATACAAATCGATGATTTTACTATGCAAAACATCTTAGGCATGCCATTTTATCATTTTAGCGATTTATGCTTCAAGCCGTCTGATTGCCCTGCAACTCAGACCAGAAGGCGAGGAAGAAGGCGTAGGCCTTATGGCAGGTAGAAAAAACATGTTAATCCACGTCTAAATGGTCCTTACACACCCATCGAATGATTCGCACCAATGTTTACAAAATGTTTGGCCAATCATTCGATAAGCCTCAGGCCAGACTAAGCTGTTAACGCGCGTTTGGCTAGCCTCAAACAGAGCATCGCATTTTTTGGACGTGCTAATTTTGTAATTTTTCCACTGGTCCACCTCAAACAGAAATTGCATTTCAATTGTTAATTTTTTCCAGACGGTAATCCTGAGCTTCCTGCAGATGGGACCCTGAAAACCACCATCTGGAATTCATTAAGGTTGGTCAGAGACACTGGCTAGTCTTTTCCTAATATTAGGTCCTTCATCTCATTTAAGTTAATTGCACATGTTTCCATCTATTACGCATGTTAAAGTGTCTTGGGCCAATTTATCCAGCCCAAATTAAGATATTTGCATTGGATTCCGGGACGTCCAAACGGATAAGCTGAAAGCGGGCAAAGGCAGACAGGGGGGAGGGAAGGGGGATGCCTGAAATTCCTCAAAATACCCGGACATCTTTTGTGGGTAGCCTCTTAAGGATTTGATTTAAAATCTCATTATAACAGAATTTAAGTACGATTTTGCACGATTAAAGAATATTAGGGTGCTTACATTTATTTGGAGAATGAATCCAGGAATTGGCATCATTACAGAATGACCCCTGAAAACAGTGGAATTAATTCTTCGGATGAAACACATTGGTTTCGATAGGTTCGCACTAACTCCATGGAGCATGGAAATGAAATCATGAAATGCAGCGGTTTTTGTCGTTTGCATTTTTTTGTCTGCATGTCAAACAAATTTGATTCCGGGCATGAATCATGCTTCATCCCACGAAACAATGCCCCACAACATATGGGTGCATGGACTTAAGTGTTTATTTTCAGTTGTCGTTCTGGAATGATGCCCATTCCTGGATTCATTATTCAACATCTCAATAGCAGACCCATTTACATATAATCCCTGGTCGAAATAAGTCCCAAATATCAGTAAGATTTTACTGATGTTTGGGACTTATTTCGACCAGGGATGTATATGTATTAGATTATTGTGTAATAATTGTAATTTTATTTTTTTCAGAAATGTGACTTCACAATGGACATTTTCAAATTGTAGTTTTCCTGAAATAATTAGTCAATAAAATTCATATAACCAATAACAACATACTTAAGACTCATTTCATTTGAAGCCTGGGTAAACTTAAAAATTAATTCGATCACCAATACATGTATAATAAAATAATTTTTTTTTGTAAAGTACATGTGACGAATTTGATCATTCATGTATAGAAGTTGTATATACAGTTTGTTGCAAAACAATTTAACTACTTACAACAAGTTACAATAATAAATCACTCATGTAAGGAGCCTAACTCTTTTGCACATTATCAGGATTTACAATAAAAGGCTGTCTTCATCAATAATAATTTAAATATAGATGTACACATATATGTTTAATTAATGTTTTGAATACAATTTAATAAAATGTACTAGACATTAAAAAAATAATATTATAATAGCAGATGTAGGCCTATTTCAGTTTAAAAACCATACCGTAAAAGCAGAAGATTTCATCACATCACTGGATATATTAAATTAATGCAAGTAAGACAATGCAAAGACATTAAGAATGTAGATATAATGCATATTTTAAAATACATTAAAACCTGTGATTAGCGACCCTCTAAATAGCGTTGACCCTCGAATAACAATGTCAACATGGATCGATTTTATACTAGTATAATGTACATGTACAGCAAAATTACCTTGAAATAGCGCATATCCCTCTGAATAGCACAACTTTTAGTTTGGGTCAAGTGGTTTGTGCTATATTCACATGTTTTGCATTACATGATCGATATGGGTAGGCTTGTAATAAATACAACGCAGTTTTGGCAAAAATTTAGTAAAATAATTTTTTTATAATAACATTTCAGATAAAAATGCAACACAGCTTTAAGATTGTAAATCATTTTGCCATTACGTTCATGCATATTCACTTAGAAAATGGGAAAGGAGGAAGAAATCTCAGAAAATCGTTATTGGCGAAGAAAAGGACCATTTTCCGTTTCAAAAAGTCTCTCGCTATATCCCGATTATCGTTATATCCGACATCGTTGTATCCAAACAAAATTACTATACATCAGAGTGATCAGACCAACCGAACACATTTCTCGGAATTGTTATGCCTGGAGTATCACTATATACGGCATCGTTATACGCGAATTCCATTGCATAGCACAATAGTTAATGCTTTTTCAGTGTAAGTAGCACCTGATGAAGACATTGTGCATTTGTTAGTAATTATTTTGTAATGTTTACCAAAATGTTTGTAGCTTTGTTCTATATTTTGTGAATTTTCTTACTAATTATATAATTTTAAGTTAAATTTAAGTTAAATTTTCGCTGAAGGTAGACTTTTTCTTGTAAAGCACCTCATATGGCATAATCTACTTAATTTAAATCTGGGCTGTTCAGTGGCCACATGTCTGGCTCGATGAAGTTAACATTCTCCTGACGAAGAAAGTTGATTGTACATATACGAGAGATGTTCTCACTTTTATTGGCCAACCCTGTATATGTTGCAAATTTAAATGGTTTTTAACATATAAACAAAACCGAAAAATACATATAGAAAACTACGCTCGTATACAACTGCATCTATGTAGATGTAGCCATTTATACTATATACAATTATTTCATGTTAGTAATTTAAATATCTGATTAACATTAATTCCATTCTTCCTTTTTATGAAATGACAATTACCGTTATATACAATTAATCGTTATAATCAGGTTACTTTTCTATTGAGAAAACAAATCCCCAATCATTACATTTACAATTGTAAATGTAGTATACAGATTGATTATACAATTGCTTAAATTAAATACGAAAGAATTGTTAAGGGGAACGTTTCAGATGAACAGAACCAATTGTTTGAAATTTGTAGGCGTATACCTACTTTAAATTTCCATTTCAAATATTTTAAATAGTGTAAAATGATATAAAAAAATGAACGTTATATGAACACATGTTTATATGAGCACATCATTTGAATGTAGAAATTTCAAGTGATCATTATTTGTGCAACCTTTAGTCGGTTCTGTAAACACCTATACACGTATAGCTGGTGCATGCTATTAAACATGAGGTTGAATGTCGTAATATCATTCATGAGCATAATTCTGATAGTCAAAACTTGCATGGCCGATGATGAGATTCCAGTTTCATTGGAAAGTTGCATGGAAACGTGTCAAGAAGACGTACACTATTACTATAATTGCTGTACATTTCATAAATTGTGCTGTGGCGGGTAAGTCCAATGACTCCAAAAGATATTAAGGTTAGCATATGGATGAAAATGATCACCGATCATGTATTGAAATCAAACTTGGCTTATATTTATTCTAGTGTGGTGATTCAAGAATGGTGATTCAAGAATTCGGCTGAACACTGAATGTTTCCAAAATTAAAAAAATTGAACTAAGTAAATATCTTTAATTTGCTTTTATTTTAAGAATAGCAATTTGAAAACCAGATGACTCAGGACGTGACTTCGACCCAGATGAACCTCTGAATAAAATGTAAAATTAATCCACTCTTTTATTATAACAGTCATTTTAGAATACTATCTCAAATAAAAAACGTATTGTGAAATACATTGTTAAAGAAAACTAGGTATATCCATTGTCCTGCCGATTAATTATATCCTATGATTATTCCAAAATGTTTTAAAAAATTTCTATAAGCATATTTGTGCTTTTTTATCTCTTATTTTAAGCCATGCGATGGCATGTTGGCATATAATATACATTGTATTGCAATGAAATTTAAGTTATGGTAAGTAGTTCATCTCTTTACAGTATAAAATTAAATTCAAATTAAACGTTTCTTTGTAAATGCGATCACGTAACATTACATTTAGGACAACGAATCAGTACTCACAATTTATTTGTCGAATTGGGGTATTTTATATCAACCTATTGTCAAAGCATTACAAGGAAAAATAGATAGAAACCAAATAGAATACAGTTTTACACAAAATTGTCGTAGTAATAAAGAGGTTATTTTATCAATCTCCCCAAGTTTAGATATGCTTAAATTTGAAAATCACATTTAATTAAAATGCATAATTTAAAATACTTGAAACCAATAACCAAAACACAAACTGGGGATTTAATTTCAGCTGTGCTTGAAATTTTAAATTACACGAATAATTCATTGAATAAAATATCACATTTCTTACGAAAAATGCTTTCCATTTTGAAATTAGTAACATATATATACATTGGTAAATAGTTTAATCTAAAATGTGTACGTGATGATGTACATGTACTTTAATTAGCTTAAGACACAATTTCCCTTTATTTTAAGTCAAAATTCGGGTGCAGTAATCGATAAAATTATTATTAAGGGGTTAGCTACCAATGTCTGAAAAAAAATCTATACCAAAGACATAGTGATGATTTCGTCAAACATGTGCAAAATAACAGGAACTTAATAGTACAAGTATGCTTAACCCGGAAACACGAAAATGAAAAAATATTATTTTGGGTAACACCAATTTTGTTGTTCACAATATAAGGTCACATCTTATATAAAAATGCCACGACAAATATAATAAATGATTATTAAATCAAACAGAAGCTGTCGCGTTTGTATTTTTAGTTAAGAATCATCGAACAGTGACCTTAATTTTGACCTATAGACATGGGTCATGGGTCAATTCAGACTTAACATTTATTACTGCAATTAATTTCAATTTGAATACAAAAGCTATAGGTACCTAGTGTAAAATAATAATATAGTGTATAGAATTGAATGTTTAATGAATTACAAATGGAGATGGTGGCGTTGCATGTAGGGAAAATGCTCTGTTGAATTTGGGTCAATAGTGCTGTATATAAGAAGGTGGAGGGTAACGCACCCATTTATGTAATACTAAGCAATTGGACAGGTAGGACGCAGGTACATGGATGCATTGAAACCAGTCCTCTAACTTCGGTTGATGTGGGGAAAACACGTTTGAAATACTGACCACATTCACTGACCACTTTCATATATGACGCCGCTCATTGCACCTTAAAACTAGTCCAGGTAAGTCGTTTAATTTTTTTAGCTAATATATAATGTAGATAAGAGTGAAATTGCAGGTAAATGGGGGAATGCACCGTTGCAATTTCCTAATGTATTGCAGATGTTTTAATTTTTTAAAATAATTTATGGAAACCTTTAAGGTAGGGAAATCCCATTTTTGAAGAATGTTATAATTTTCAACCGTAATTTTTTTATAAAAAATAAACATGGAATAAATATCAAACTTCTCAACTCTGTTTAAAAAAACTGCAAAATATGAGAAAAACAAATGTTTTGTCGGAATAGAAGTTAGTTAACAATAACATTTTAATACAAATTGTTTTTTAAAAAAATATTGAAAAAAATACAAGTTTTTTGAATTATACAAGCATAAAATTTAAATAGATATGCAGTAGTAAATATAGTAAAGAAAGGCAAACTGTAAACTACTTTGGGAAAAATATGGGAAAATTCTAAAATTAATTTCCCCATAATATTATAAATACTACAAATGTATGCTAGATTAATAAATAGCATCTATTTAAATTAGAGTTTATTGTCCTGTATAAAGTGTTATAAAAAATAAGGCTATAATTTATAAAATTTTTATTTCAAATTTATGATTTGGTTTCCCATATCCGTCTAAATGCTATCTATTAATTTTAGACAATTCATTTCGAATAACTACTTTGTAACTTAATGCATGTAGCTCCTATTTGTCAGAACACACTTGTCTAAAAATTAGCACGGAATTATTTGCATGACATGACAAATGACCTCAAAACATATAACCTGATTAAGATTTTGTTAACGATAAACCCATCATTAAAATCAATTTGACATTGTTTCATTTAAAAATAGAAACTCGAGTTAAAAAAATAATAGGTTCAACTAAATAGGTAGTCTCAAGAGATTACAGCCGGAAAGATCCAATTCTGCTCATATACAGGCTACATCTTTTTTTTTCTAAAATGTAATTTTTAATAAGAAATATGTTTTGATAATCAACTTGCTTGAATGTTATCCTTACTTTTACACATGTATTCATTACTACAGCCAAAAATTGTATTAGAACAAAATGAAATAGTTGTTTACCAGATTTTTGAGGTCATGCAAAACTTTTCCATTATCTAAGAATGAGATTTTCTTATTAAGCGGTTTTAACTTTAACAGATCTATTGAGTGAAAGTTAAGTTCGTGTAACTTATATAATTAAAGTAGGTCTAGTTCGTTTAGCAGATACATGAATCCAATTTTGCATTAAAAAGAATGAATATCATGTGACTAAAAAAGGTTATTAAACCCAAATTGCATTACCGACATTTTAAGTCTCTACCAAACCATTAATTTAAAAATAAATTCGATTTATCCCTTATACAACTAAATCTATATTGAAAAGTATGAATCCACCATAATTATATAATTATATAATTTTGAAATCATGATGTTTACGGAACTGTTTTTACATATGAAGACAAAGCAATCATGCAATACTGTATATACCAATTAATTTTATGGGTTTTCAACATGGTGTAAACTTCCCCTAACCAGAAATGGGTTTAATACAACAAGTTATAGCCACAGGTAAAAGTGGGGTGACTAACATTTTTGTAAAGCATGCAGTAGTAATTAGGACAAGGTAGCAATACTATGATATAGTTTTTGTAACGAGGTTACGCAACAGTGCAATAGAATTTAAAAGAAAAGGGAAAAAAATTAGTGAGATAGATACTTAATGACCACAGATTCATCAGGAAATGCTATGAAACACCCAAATGTTTCTTTAGTCAATTTTTTTATGCATAGCAATAATCAATAGTGCGTTAATAATTAAGATGTTAAAGAACTTTTAGCGTGTGCCATTGAACGCTAAAAGATATTAATATAAGTAAAGTAGGAAAAGTAGCATACACATATGACAATTGCTTATTTTAATAAACACAATTTAGATAAATACATGTATGAGCAAATTGTCAATTACAATTATACAACCAATCCCATTTTTTCCCTTCTGAAGTGACTATCACAAAAAGTCAAAAAGTCATTTTTAGACACAACTTGTCTGCCTACCCATCATTACATGTAAAATTAAACTTATTAGATAAAGCGCCATTACATTAACAAAATCATTGGCGCCACAAAACACTACCACAATCTCGGCACGCCCACTCAATCCTCCATCAACTAATCAAAAACTTACATTAGAGTACATGTAACACACTAAAATATAACAAAAATGCAAATTTGAAAATTATTAAGTTTGATATCAGCTAAAACAAAGAAAAATCCACATTACATATTTATGATGTAAGATTAAGAGGTTATGGCAGTTTACAAACAGTAAATGTGAAATGTAAATTTCAATATACATGTACATGTAGATTGAAGACCATATCACAAATTTCACAAGTCATCACTAGCTAGTGATTCGAATTAAGTACTGCTGACCTGCTGAACTAAGTTGAAGATTACATTTTTGTTTATATGAATCGTGTATAATTTTATAAAGTATATTTATTCCGATTATACATTATAATACAAGTAATAAAAATCTTACTTGATGCTTGACCTTTGAGAATGTTGCTAGGAAATATTTATCCCAATATTTATTTGTACATCAACAGGCTCATCAGTGAAGTCACCACAATGCTTTCTAGTAGAGTGATATCAACGTTGTTCCTTGTACTTATTTGTGGAGAAGCAGTATCAGGATGCATATGTTTAATGACCAAAAAGAAGAGCACATTTTGTTGTTTTGTATTGAAGATCTGTTGTAGGTGAGTGCGAAGTTATCATAATTACATGTTATACTTGTATTAAGAGAGCCTTCATTTAGATCCGATCATAAATTAATACAATTCAATTTTATTTTTTAGGGAAGGTAAGCATGGTGGATTATTCGATAAAGATAAGCACAAACATAAACATAAGCACAAGGATAAGGACATGTATCCAAGTTACGGCTATGGCGGATATGGTGGATATGGAGGATACGGTGGTTATGCAGGAGGATATGGAGGAGGATATGGTGGAGAATACGGTGGTTATGGTGGTTATGCAGTACCAGAATACGTTCCTGTTTATGGTGGTTATGGAGGAGGCGAATATGGTGGCTATGCTGCTGATGGTGGTGGTGGTGGTGGTGGCAAAGACAAGGGGGGTGACAAAGGTGGAGACAAGGGTGGTGACAAAGGCGGAGACAAAGGTGGTGACAAGGGTGGCGACAAAGGTGGTGACAAGGGTGGCGACAAAGGTGGTGACAAAGGTGGCGACAAGGGTGGTGACAAGGGTGGCGACAAAGGTGGCGACAAGGGTGGTGACAAGGGTGGCGACAAAGGTGGCGACAAAGGTGGTGGTGGTGATAAGGGCGGCGGCGGTGGTGTTGCATATGGCTATGGCTATGGCTAAAATTTTAGATATATATGTGTAGCTAAGACTCGTAGTTGTAAATGCAGCAAAGAACCAGATTCTTTTAAAAACAAATCCACAAATTGGTGCCAAAAATACTCCTTAAAGTGTATTGCAAAAATACACACACTTGAATTTATGAAAATTGGCCCAATATTTTTCATTACTTGACCCCTTTTTCATAGGGGTTAAATCGAAAGAACTGGGCTCTTAACATTTGAATTTGGAAACTGATATGCAGCTAAATAATGGCTATTGACTTATCTGCTAGTGAAGCTTAATTGCATGAGATTTTTATGTGATAATTGCATGTGATAATTGCTCAATGTACAAATATTTAGCACAGGACCAACTTAGCAATATGATAATTATTGGTGATTTGAATTGCTTTAAATGATTACATCTGGCATGATGTAAACAATGAAACTTTGAAAATCATAAAATATAAACATCTCAGCTAAAATAATATTGTTCTGGATATAAGAAATGGCGTTTAAATTAGTTATGATTTTGTCACACCAACTAAAATATAGTGCAACATATATGTAGTTCGTAAATTGAAAGTGCATTTAAAATAAAGCACTATGAACTAAGTCACTCCATAAGCAACACAAGTAAAAACTTTCTTTGTGATGGTTCCGAAAACATACTTAATAGATAAGATATTAATCTATAGATAAACATTATGTATATAAATGTATGGACATTATACTTGCCAATATTTGGAAATTAAGATTAACTTATGAATTTTACCAAATGAAAACCATTTGAAAGTATATACTTAAGCTTTAATAATAGTTGAATTCGTATGCTAATCACCGAGCAAATCAAATCAGTATAAATTCCTCAGTTTCCAAATTTCATGATACATGTAGGCTTACTGTCTGTAGTATACTGATATAGTGCTTATGCTAGTCCTAACTTAGAGATGACTATTCTCTAAATGTAGTTCTTTTTATGCTAAATTAACAATGAAGCTGATGAAGAAAGTTATCGAGCTGATGGTTCAAACGATGGTTCATATGATGGTGAAAAACCCACCCACATTTACACAGGAGGGGAATCCTACTCTGGAGGAGGTGGAGAACAAACTGGATGAAGTGGATGAAGTTACGGATGAAGATGCTGTATTTTATGGACATGACAAAGAATAATTTATTAATTAATTGTATAATGTTTTCACATGTAAAAAAGTTACAAGATAAAAGGCTTTTTTAAGCTTTTTTGTATGAATAGCAGTAGAAAAACTATACTTATGATTGATAAAAATAGATAACCAGAGAGGGTTTATGTTTGGGAAGATTAGCAATAGATCTAGACTATCTGAGGTCATGTTGGACCCTAATTAATTCTCAATACGGGTAACTAATATAATTATAAGACATAAAAGGCATAGATCATCTAGCACACATAACACTAGGTCATTTTGAAAAATGCAAGAATGCAAGAATTACTTTCCACAAAGTGGAATAGATCTATTTTACAGGTCCTACAAAACAAAAAACCAGTATTTTTTAAAAACTTATTCTCATGTTTATTGTTTTAAAATATAAAATTTGAATAACATGGCAGATAAATCGTGCAATAGGGATACCATTTTATTGGTAAAAAAAACTAAGATCAGAAATTAAGGGTATATTTTTCTTTTTTTTTGGAATATTTGGAATATACACGCCAAAAAACTTATAACAATTTAATAAGCCATGCAAGTTAAAGCTGGGTTATATACTTATACGATTCAACGAACTATTAACATAATACATCATCATCTTAATTAATTTACAACTTGCCAAAAATGTGAGGTCACAATAGCGTTATAAATTTTTTTTATTTAATAAGTAGCAATTTATTGAAATAATATTAAAATATTTTTGATGTATACTGGAATATTTGTAAAGTTTGCTAAATTTACCAAACATGTAAGTACGTGCACATTACCAAACAATTGTATTGCAAATATGCATATAAAAAGGTGACAATGAGCAAACATGTTTCTACCACTAAAATACGTACTTTAAGCAAGTTTTAAACCATGTAAATTTCATTGTCTATTCACTGACGCATTTGAAAAGGTATGTCTTCTGTAAATTATAAAACGTGTGTTTTTGTACGAATATGGCATTTTTTTATATTTTTTATTAAATTCTAATAGAAATTGTCGATATTTCTTGGATATACATGTGTGTGTTATTTTTTGTTATTACAACTGCAGGAATATCTTTGAAGCTTTTACATTATCCATGAAATATTTATACATGTATAGCTATGTATTGAAATATTTTCCTAGTTGAGGTTAATAAATTAGTTAAAACGTATTGATTGATAACATAGGGTCCCAAGTAGACATGCCCATTTTTATCTGTACCTTAGCTGCCAAAGTATTATTGTATTTATGCACGGTTTGTTGACTCCAATGGGTTTGTTGATGAACACAAATACATTGTATATGCAATACTTGCTACTAAACGTTCAGAGTTGCACTTTTCGAGAATTTGGGATCCGCACAGCTGCACCTCACTTAGAAATTGAATTATATGGTGAGCATCCTCTCCATCCATAGAGTGGAAATTCATCCCTAGAGATGTCTACTTCAACAAATCAATTCAGCATTCCCTTTAACGTCATTTTATGATCCAATCACAGAAAGCTCCTTGACAAAAACAAAATTAATTGAGGGATTTATATTTTGTAAGGAACACCTGCGCAGACAAGTTAGGGCAAATCCAAAAGTGTGGGGATCCTTAATCGAAAGGGCATCCAGAATACCAGATTCACGTTTTGGAATCGTGTTTTCAAATTTAGATTTTTCATCATATTTTAGGTAAGCAAGTTAAGTTTCATACGATTATCTAGTTCCACATTAATTCACAATATCTTTAAAAACTATTAACTGATCTTATAGAATCTGTCCTTTTCATAAATCAATAAAATTCACAAAACTTAAAATCAATTAAGCTTATTCTGATTAAAAAAAAATACCTAATGGCTAGATATTTTCTTATAAAACGTTTTTAGAATTTCATTATATTAGGCTCCTTCACGCGAGCGCTGTTAAGTACAAGCCGGCAACACTTTTCACGTGTAATTAGATCTGCGCATGTGCTGTTCATGCGCGCATCTAATTACTAGGGAAGCAGCGTTCGCGTGAAGGAGCCTAAAATTGCATGATGTGCCAAGTCCTGATGAACACAGTGTTACAATTTATATTTAATCAACACATATAGCGGGTAAAAATGAAATTAAGTTTAAAATAGATAGTAAGTTTAATATAAATAGAATAGGACAAGCACTTTTTTTTATGTAAATACATGTATCTTCAATCAGTTGCCTTTTCTATTCATTTCAATGACAACAAGGATGTACAGTCTGATTTACTGGTATACATTGTACAAGCAGACGGTGGACAAAAGTATAGGGTGCATATAAATTGGTTGTCTTATTGGGCTAATCATATCAAATTGGATCCTTAGTGGGAATGTGCTGACATTTGTTTTGGTCGATAAGTCTAGGCCTATAATCGGATTTAGCGTCCAAGTGCTGCTTCCGTATAAAATGCATTGGAAAAGAACAGCAAAATAGCAGTTATAGGGCCCTTAGGCAAGCCCATTAGCAAAAGCAACCGAAACACTTATATTTATAGCCACAGTAACCAGCCTCAATCCTGCACTATATGAGATTTTTAATTGGGCAGACAAAATAAGCTAATTAAGGCCCATTCATGAAAAAAAAATATTGTTTTTTGCACAAAACAACTGATTTTTTCTATGCATGGCATGGAAACCACGTTATATTGTTGTAGGCTAACCCGAAAATGCTGACTATACTGAGATAGAAGAATTAATATATTTTATGTCAAAAATTTGTAAAATTATTAATTAAAGTCTTATGCGTGACCTCGCCATATTGAAAGATGATAAAAACAACAGCTAGATTTTTGCTTACCAGAGGCGTCTTTTCTTTAGGTACCCGCGTTAGCTCGTGGTAGCACGCGTGACGTCACGAACGCTACCACAAACG
>JAQGCC010001917.1:0-20743 GCA_034698905.1 Xestoiulus laeticollis | reverse complement strand
GGTTCTTATCATTGAACCTTATCAAATTCATACAGAACCTTTTAAAAGGTTCTTATCATTGAACCTTTTAAAAGCATGTAGAACCTTTCAAAAGGTTCTATTTGTTGAACCTTATCTAAGGTTCTATATTGAACTAAAAAAGGTTCTGCCTGTGTAGCAGCCGATTGAACCTCCAAAGGTTCTATTTGACATACCTTTTTTTTTAGAGTGTAGTCAATTCTGAATTAAAAATAGGTTAGCGAATAATAATAGAGACTTTTAGCAGGACCGTTTAAAATAACCTTTCAAAAAATAACGTCGACGTTGTTAACGCGTGTGGACTTCATTAACGTACACGTTAACAATGTCGATGTCATTTTTTGAAAGGGAATTATAAACGGTAAGGATTTTAACGTGTTGCTACATCTCACTAATGTCATTAAATTTCGTAGTTAAAAAACGTACAATTTTCTTTACGTAAAATTATATTAAATGAGTTAAAAAGGGAATTTTCCATTTCTATAGATGCTAGTCTCACTGAACATGCCACATCTTAACTTTTGTGATGACTACAAAACTGGCTACGTTAAACAAATGTAATATTTATATTGAATTTCCCTGACTTTTTCAAAATAAGTCATTATTTCCTTACTATTCTATATAGGTTTTATGCAGGGAACCCTAAGTGTCTTGTACGCCGATTAAGCTTAGCAGAAATTGGAACAATTTGTGTTAATTGAATGTGAATAGGTAAAAAAACCTAGATAAATCCATCTTGGATTTCTACCTATAATAGAAAACTAAGTTATTTCTGTTTAGTTTAGTCTTATAAGAACACCCCTGAGTTTTCTATATGCATTTTATATACAAGTGTTGTATTGTCGTATACAAAACTCAAAAACTGTTCCAGGTGATTAGATTGATGTTTAGAGCCATAGCCACAGGAATAGCTCATGAACATCATTTTTAATCTCCCGTTAGCTTTTGTGTAATAATACCAACATTTTGGTATTGACGCATGCGTAAATTGGTGCAACAAGATGGAAGCACGACGAAGAAGGAGGATAATAATTAATTACTGCAACCGTTTAATAAATGGGTTTATAATAAGGGTGAGCTCAAATTTCTAAAACGAGGTTATGATAAAGTTAAAGGTCAATAAATATACATTTAACAGCGAAATATTGTACAGGGTGCCTCCGAGTTTGCTGGCCAGAAAAGTGATATTTTTAAACAGGTGGTTGGGATATAAAAGGTGATAATTTTGAATAGATTAAATCTGTCTGGACTATATTTAAAAATGCAAACTGCGTGTTTTGGACTTGAACATGTTTAGAACACACTCCTGACTCCCACATGCATCTTTGGACTAATACACTTGGAAAACTATACTAACATGTAAATGTGATGTGAAATATTTTTTAGATGTAAAATTTTAACCTAAATTGGATTCACACACCGTTCTAAAGCCATCTGATTAAACGCTCCCATTAAAACGATGGAGGTAGGATAAAAAATGCTCCGGAAGTGGCATCTGCGTTTGCGTACAAGGGCGAGGTTTTCATCCAGGGTATATAAATAATCGATAAAAAACATTTCGTGAGACAAAAGAGGAGTTTTGGTTTGTTTGGATAATGCAGTTGGTATACTATAGGTGTGTGTGAAATTTTCATGCCTTCGTGGGCACATTAAGGTCTGCATGCAAAATTAATTAGTTTTGGCAGTTTTAGCAGGAACTAAACAAAAATGTAGTTTTTTTTTGTTTTTAGCAGCTATACACGAAAAATTTGGTGGAAATGTGGGAGTTTTTATGTTTTAGCTAAATCTGTGGTACAGGGTGTCTGAAAATCATGAAATTTGATGTGATCTTAAGTATATGCTTTTTCTAGAAAAAATGTGTCTCAGGTTTCGATGAATTAAGTAGGCTAAAGGTGTAACATTTCATGGAGCAGATAAGATTTATGAGGCACGATTTTAAAACTAGAAACCTTGTAGGCAGTCATGTACCTAAATTTTAAAGTTAACCCACGTTGTTTTAATTTCTTTTTTTGCATTTAATAACAGGTA
This sequence comes from Xestoiulus laeticollis, assembly GCA_034698905.1. Lineage (NCBI taxonomy): Eukaryota > Metazoa > Arthropoda > Diplopoda > Julida > Julidae > Xestoiulus > Xestoiulus laeticollis. The sequence continues at coordinate 18,697 of JAQGCC010001917.1, read as the reverse complement.
TTAAATGTAATAGCACATGGTGCAGCCTGCCTTAAATGCATAATTATAAATGCCAAATGGTCTTATAGTTTTCATATTAAAATCACAGGTAAAATCCTGTACAGTGTTTTGCAAACTTGTGATTAATGTTTAATCCAAATTTATATGCAAAATTTGCTTTCAAAGGTGTTATTGTGGTAATAAACATTGCTGCACACTATAGTGTTACATATATTTTCCTTTACGATGGTAAATGTGTACATATGGGAAACTATACTGGCGATTTGAGCATGTTATAAACTGGAAATGCCTCAAATTTGTCGAGGTCACGGAAATGATTTTTTGCTACTGAATCCGGACAGTAGTTTTATAAAAAAAATAGTTTTTTTTAATCTTTAAAATGCAAACAACGAGGTGGCCAGTTGTAGAGGTCAGTGCAACAAGAGAAACAAAACACGAATTTTTCAGCTAATGGATCTCTAATGACAGGAAATAAAAAAATCGTTATTTTTGAAATCTCAACAAATGCCATCTGACAACATGTTTAGTTTTTGAAAACTGTAAGCCAAACGAGTACATTTCCAAATCATTAACTATCATGATAAAATTTCATATACATGTACACTATACGAAATAAAAAGTAATTTAGAATTAAGCCTGTTATCTTAATGACCTTAACCAAAATTCAGAAGCTGCTAAAGCGAAACTAATACACGTTTTGTCTATAGATAACACTGCAAGTAGTCCAATGACATTTTTGAATAACCCATCAAAATCATTCACATAGAAAAATCTTAAAATTTCCTGCACTATTTGAACCTTTTCCCAAATGTACACTTCAACAAAGTTTCATTGTTTTGGTAACATCAAATTAGCATGCTAACATAGACATGTTTATAGAATATGCAGCAATGTCGTGTTAATTATTAGGGAATAATTTAATATTTCCAAAACATAATTAGGAAAGGTCCCAATGACCTTATGCAGTTTACGTCATGAGCTGCATCACATGATTTTACTCTACTGAAACATTAATGCATTAATCTAAGCCATTTTATGTCTCAGATTTTTTTTGTAAGTTAATATACCTAATTTTAACATATTATGAGAAACTAGTTATAATGTTTTACATACATGGTTTGAAGCAAACATGTCAAATATTGACAGTATAAATGCCAAGTTGGTTGTTTGAAACAACCAAACAATGATATATTTTACGAAAAATGGCCTGCAATGGTACAATGCTTTTTTTAAAGCAAAATTTTATATATAACTAAGAAAATTTTGGGTAAAATGGTTTTGTATGCCAAAACTCTATACTGCAACGGTCCAGCCTGAACATTCTGACGTGCTTTTTAGTTTGCCATGCATAAAAAACATTGTTATTGGATAAAAATTGTATTATATACTCTGCATAAAAAAACCCTCCAACAGGATGGTGTGTTCGTGTATCTCTTTATCGTATACCTCAGAAACATAACGTACAGTGCACGGTATGGTGACACAGCCAAAAACCTAATGAGCTATTATCATAATATGAGGGGGGATAGGGGTGTGTTCTGTATACATGCGAATAAGGTGGTGGTGATCTCGCTTTAATAAGCGACAACCATCGCCAAAGATTCAATAAATAAAACATGGGTCTAAAATAAGCGTGCACAATGGCGCTCCTGACTAACGTCTTCATATTCAATCATCCCTCGCCAGACCAAACAATAAAAAAAAAAACTGCCTATGTCAGTTGACGTCATCGCTGCAACGGCACGAATACTCCTCTTCTATTGGCCGGCAACTGACACGTGATCCAACATGGCTGCGCGTACACGTTACACACACTCACTTTGAATTTGCACCACCAGGGGGAAGGGTTTGAGCGGGAAAAAAAAATGTAGGGTAATTCGCGCCTGTTATTGCTCTTATGCTTCAAGGTTTTAAAAATGCTGATATTGAAAAACTTCGTACCTACATGTATAGCCTTTGGTTTAAGTTGTTTTCCATGGTGAAAAAACGAAAAAAATAACGTAAAAACAAAAAAATGAAAAAAAAAAAAAAAAGCTGAGATCACAAGGCAGTTAAACCATATTCGCTTTTATGTAATAATGGGTTGCAATTTTGCGAAGTCAAATTTTGTAAATCTGTAAGCATTTGTTGAGGTGGCCCTATGGATGCTTGCTGATTAGAGGAGGACACCCCGCCGCCATGTTGCTGCTGTTGTGACTGTGATGAACTGTGATGATGATTGTTGTTGTTATTGTTGTTGTTGTGATGGTGATTCCTGGCCGAATTAGTCCTGCGCACATTTTTTGTGTTTGGTAACTTATTGTCTTTTTTCCACTTCATCCTACGATTTTGAAACCAGATTTTGATCTGCCTCTCAGACAAGATCAAAGAATGGGCAATTTCGATCCTTCTCCGCCTCGTTAAATAACGATTAAAATGAAATTCCTTCTCCAGTTCGAGTATTTGTTGCCTGGTGTAAGCCGTTCTTTGCCTTTTCGATTCAGGGGCCGGTTGGTAATTGCCGTTGACTGAAAAAATTAGGAAATAACAGCATTAGCATCTATGGAAAACAAAGGTTTATAACTAAATTGAACTCAACAGTCCTTTAAAAATTTGTTATAGACAAGGTTATAGTTCTTGTTAATTATAAAACCAAAAGAAAAACATTTATGCTTAATTTCCTTAAACTTGTCTCTCAAACAAATCTACTTAAACAAAAAAAAAAAAAACGTTGTGTGAATGTTACGTCATGCAACTAAAAAAGGACCTTCAAATCGCAAATAAATATTCACTGATGGAGTAAAAAATTGCACGATTTCTAACGAGGAAATATAACGTTAGGATAATTTTTGTAATGTATTTTTTCTGTATACAGTATACATGTTCATTAAAGTTACAGAAATGAAAACGACTACATGTAATGTTTTCTAAACTTTTAAGTCACGTATATTTTAAAAATAAGATTATTATTTATAGCAAGTATATTATACTAAACAAAAATAACCGATGATGTAAGAGTTAAAATTTACGTGCTATTACTACAAACACATCGAATTATACTGCATAGGATTGCTAAAAAATTTGTATACAGTGAACTCAATTTTACCAAATCATATGATTACTATACAAGAATGCATATGGTGACCATATCACCAGACCTTGGTGAAAAATAGTGAAGTTTTTTTAATTTTCCCTGAAAATCTCTTAATAATAAAATTGCAGAACTAAATCAACATACATGACCTATATGTCGATTTTATATTATTGCAATTATTTTATTATAGTTATAGTTTCCCTTACTTACAAAATTTCTAATAAAACTCACTATATATAATAAATCAAATTACATGGCCTACATCATGATTTGGTATTGCATTTTTAAAATTAGCAAGGAATTTTTATGAGAGACTACATCCCAATTTTTAAGTTTGTATATATAGATTATAATTTTAACAAATTGCCTCAAACAAAACCTCTCACACATATAGGAAATTTAAACTAACATAGACATCACACGTATACGAATAAGATTTTTTTTTCGGATTATACATTGTAGATAAAAATACGAATATATTGTTTGAGGCATTTTCTGCAAAACGATGATTTATGTTGGGAAAAATAATAATTTTTTTCACAAATAAGAGGTAGTTATTTTTAAAAAATCGCCTTAAAGCACTTGAAAAATTTGTAAAACCTAGCCAAACGTCGTCTAGGCATTGGAATGAGAAATGTTGTTTGTTTTGAGTCTGAAAATTTCGTATGAATTATGGCGATTAAAGCGAGCCTCTAATGCAAAGCATCATTAATTATACAGGGAGTCCCTCCCATGTTTCTGTTAACTTGACCACGATTGACCCCCAGATTTTCAGCCAAAATAGGAACAGCGCGTGCTTCAAATAAGCAGCCTTGGCTGCAACATATATACTCGAAAGTATATTTTGAAGGAAATCAGGTTTAGGTTAACTCGTGTGCAGTTGAGCGGTGATAAGGACATCATTGTATAAGAAGCACGCTCGTAGGAAATTTATTAGTCCCGGGCGGTCAATAAATTGTCCTGTCGCCTCCTTATTTGCTGACCTAGAGCAACACTTCATATATTTAAAAGACGGTCTAGCACACACAAACCGTTGTTACAATGTGGGCAAACAACGACTCCTACATATTACTTATTATCTTGCCTTTTATGCATGCGAGCACAGTGTTGTTAACAAGAAGAAATTGCGCCTTATAATACGAGTCATAATTTTTCTTTTTAAGATTGTCATCCAGTAAATCAATTTTAGGAAGTTAAAAACTTTACTGTTTTAACGCATTTTTCCATCTAAAGCACGTTGTTGTATAACCAATTATCAAAATATTAAGGTTTTCAAGTCTGTATTATCTCACGTTGATCGATATATAGAAATGTTCAATTTGCATGGAATTTGTATACATTTTTAAGTTGTCATAAACTTTAAAATGTACGTCTAAAACTGAACCAAGCAATACTTTTTAGACTAATATATATAGTGTATACAAAAACACGTCGAAATGTTATAGTCTATGTGTAATTATATAAATACACAAAATGACAAATTGATGCAATTTTATTATTGTTAAAATTGTGGTCGCTGGATAAATTCTTAGGCCTATATAGTATTGTATATATCATAATTTCACGAATATTATTTTGGAATAAATTTCATGGAATAAAGTACCTGCATGGTAAGGTGCCAAAGATTCAAATATACATGTCCAGATTTTCTTTATTTTTCCAGACGGCTGGACACCCTATATTTAATCATATACTAGTATATTGATTCCGGTTATCTATAGAACACTTATTTCAGCAAAATGGAGATTACTAGCCTGAAGATCAATTTTGAAAAAAAGAGTAAATAAAAAAAAAATGGCAACAAATAATGAGACATAAAGCAAAATTTCTGGCAGCTACAAATTATATTTCAGCAAGATTTATTGCCTATAGTGTAATGATTGCCCAGATATGCAGGTTGGCACAGTCGCCATCTTTTCACTAAAATTATACCAATATCATAGCAATTATATCGTCACATCTGTCTATGAATTGGCTATACAATGTAGCCAATTTTGTGATATACGAGTCGTCATTTTGCATAAACTATAAATTAAAAATCAAACAATTGCAGTGTTTGTCACGTATGTAGGCGGGTGGATGTACAATTTTATTAGTAAGATGTGCCAAGGTACAAAAGAGATGATACACGGTTTTTTTCCACACCCGAGTCAATATTTTGACTGATTTATAATTTGCGATAAATGAAATCTACATATATCCCTACCAATATTTGCATATACACATTCATAAGGATTACTCATTCATATTGAATGAAAAGATACTTCATGTTTGGATCAGGATAAGATATCTATCATGCCATCACTACAACCTAAATTAGTTGTAAAAATTGTAACAGGATACGGTTTAATAACAATCACATATTCGAAAATATTACCCAAAGGGCCAAAGTGCATTAAAGATTGTTCGCCATAGATGTTCAGTGCTCATTTTGCTTCAAAATTCAATAAAAATATAGACATATTTCAAAGCTTTTCAAATGTATATACAAATTTAATGTCCATGCAAGTATTTCAGTATGTTGCATATTTGTACACGTGCATTATATGTGCATTTTTACATTTAGGCCCTATAGATATACAGTGGGCTATGTATTTACATGTATATTGTAAATATATTCAGTACAGGGTGTGTTTAACCAAACAATTTATTTTTAAAGTTTGGCAAACATAATAATGATTAGATTAAACAGGTCGGGTTAATTGACCTTTAGGGCACTCAACCCCTATATAAAACATGTAGTACATGTACCTATAATCTCAGTAACATAATAATGCATATAAATGTTAAAAAAATGTTGTATAGGTCTATAATTGTACTATAGTACCATTAATACAATTCGACATACAGTACATTATGTATTAAATATTATAATACATTTTAATTTTTGAGATCATAATGGAATCCCAGATATTGTTCGTCTAAACACAATTTCCATATAAAAAACATTATATCAACTTTTAAAGTATACATTTGTATACAAAATTCAATTCCCCTTAAAATGTTGGTTTATAAAGAGCAAACTAGTTGGATATCGTATTCTCCTATCTGAAAATTCCCCTGTTGCTATCTAAATACACAAATAAAAAGAAAAGAACACCAGGACTATAAATAACTTGTCAGTCTCATAAATCAGACTTTTCGTTCCTATTTATATTTTGGCCAGATTTTGACTTTGAAAATACCCAACAAAAATCGCCTCGACATAGAAAACCTGGTTTCTGGTTTTGTCACATCGGTGCATTGATACGGGTAATAATATACCCATTTTATCCCGTTTCTTGTCTTTGAATCTTCTGATGAGTGCATGCCTTATTTAAAACCAGAGATTTCTTGGCATTCCCTACTGTGCCGTAACGGGAAATCGGATTCTCCCCCCCAATGCAAAACCCCTTATACCGACTTGATTTATGATTATTGCCGTGAATAATGTATGCAACGCTATTACCAACTTCTACAGCTCTGACATAATAGTTGAACACTGACAAAACTCGTAATTTATGGTTATGCTTGTTATTTATCCTAGGCGGCCACGTGGCTCGGCCATTAAACACTCGTTAACCCACAGTTTTATGGTTTTGAACTTTATTCTAGTGGTTTAGTTGAGCACGGCGAGGCAATTGGGAAGGACACACGACTTCTTTAGTCCTTCTTGTATACCTTCTTTTTCACACTCATTTCCGTGTTAGTTTTAAGTCGGAAAAATGCCATTTTTAACGTCTGTTTTGCGGTTGGATTTGCCCCCACATGCCCTATGCTTGCCATGCTTGAGGCCTATACAGGGTGCTTCAAACGCGGCCATATTTCTGGTTATCTATATACCAGCTTGGATATATCTTCATTTGTGATGTTTAGGGCCGAATGACCCTTACCTGTGATCAGTGTCTCCGACTATCTGACATCATTGGACCACTAAGTTTTTAAGTGAGTTTACCCTATGCAACTTTTTTTGTGCTGTGGATATTCGGCTAGATGCCCTAACCCCTGGATTTGGGTTCAGAGAACATCGCTGTCTTGACTATATTGCATCATTTTTAACCAAAACATGACATAAAACCATGGTTTATTTTTTGGGTAGAATAGCTATGATTTTTACGGGGTGCTGTGGAAATAGTGCATGGACTAAATAGGCCTAATTTCGTAAATCCCATTATTGAATAATACATGTAGGTTATGTAGTATATATGCACTGAATAGTTTTTTTTTTTCGTTCAACAAACAGAATAAAAATAAATGAAAATTCGCACGTTTTTAGGAAAAATTTATTATCAGTGCCCTTTGCTATATGCAATAACGTTCATCGTATATATATCAGGTTATACGCTATATACCATCACTATATATACTGCATTTCCCGGAATGTTTAAAGATGATGGACTTCATTCGAACATGGTTTTAAACATAAACAAGATTTTATCGTCTATTTTTGCAGTTAAATTTATTATCAATAGTTTGACATGGTCTATACAGAGTGCTTCGAAAGTAGGGGAAATGTGATGCTCATAAATTATTAAGGAAATTCTTGTAGTTTGTAGCATGGTATTTTTTAGGGAAATTCCCCACTTTGACCTTATCTGCATGGTCCAGCTTAGCTACATTTATATATGCAGCACTGGATAATGTCAATACTGGATACGCATGTAGATGTTTCCAAATATGTCTATAGATATTTAAAGCGAATAACTTCATATATAATGAGAGCAATTAACATTACACGTTTTTAACATGAAATTTTCTGCCAATTTTATGCTTTTTATATTGACATTTTCTTTTGTCAACAGTACATTCCCTTAATCCAGGGTACAATACAGGGTGCTTCAAAATGAATGTCTGTCCCTTGACCCATTATGTCCCTGTGACCATTGTCACCTGTCCCAAATGAAAATTCCCCGCAATTTTAACCATAACATGTTTTACTTCTGCTTACATGCCCTTTGCCACCATCAGGTGTACAGGGTGTCTCAGTAGTAGTTTACGATATAAATTCCTGTATGTATACTTTGGATGATTGCCTGACCCTCGAAGCACCACCTGTCCCAAATACAATTATAAAACGATTCCCTCAGTTTGATTTAATGCCCTTTGCCAGAGGTGTCCCTCGCCCATATACAGGGTGTCCCATCAGCTTTCAACCCTGTATTTCGGATGATATTGCTTGACCCCCGAAACGCGAAATTTTGAACCTGGATGCCCTGTCCTATACAGGGTGTCTGGGAAGTAGCATTACGTTAGGACACATGTCACTTAACCCCAAACTCGTGTTTTAAAGATGAGTGGATTCGGGATGATATATGCCCTACCTGCATTCACGTGTATTTTTTTCATCCATGGATAAATGACGGGCTGCCCTCCCGAAGACTGTCCAGGACTCATAGGGTCCTGTTGGTGCATCTGGGAGCACGAGGAAGGGGTAGACGGCGCACTATTTATGATGTTGTTATTGTTTATTTGGGACTGCGAATTGGTAGAGGCCCCAATGATGCCTATGGCCGCCGCCGACGTTGATATGGACCCCGGCGGGGGCGATCCCGCCGAGGATCCCGGCGATCGTCCGAGGTGGTGCTGGGGGTGCAGTTGCGGGGGGTGCTGATGCAACGCGGGGTGGGGGGCGAGGGGGGCCGGCACGTGGCCGTGCTGGGGCCCCGGCCCAGGGCCGTGAATCTGGGAGATTTGAGGCACCCCCTCGTGGTCTGAACCCAGATTGCATTGCTGCTGGTCGACGGCTGTGACGGCAGGGGTGGCCTCCGGTAACGGCACGACACTGTGGTGGTGGTGATGATGGTGGTGGGGGTGATGGTAATATCCATTGCCGTGATTTGTGGGGTAACCCAGGGATGGGTCTCGGCCATAACTCACGGCCTGTTGTTGGTGATGGTTATTGTATCCGTAATGCTGCTGCTGCTGCTGCTGTTGGGATGCACCGGCCTGGTAATAGTCGCTGCTCGGACTAGAGATGTAGTTGCTCTGCGAGTACTCTTCGCTCGGCGGAAATTTCGGATCGGCGTACGATGCAGAGTTCATCAAAAACGAACTCATGATCATTAATTTTTGGGTGAATTGGATGGAAATAATTTTTCTTCCCAGTTGTCGTTTAACTGTTTGCTGGCTCCGCCCCCTCGCCCGCGAATTAGCATATCACGTGACGCGGGCCCACCAATCGGGGGAGGGGAACGTGACCCCCGCTCGCGCGTCATCGCGTGAGAAATGGCGAGGCGCGTGATGGCCGCCGAGGGGGACGTCCGAAAAGGACACGCGCCCCTCCAGGTTGAAAAAGAGAAAGTTTGAAGTTGCCAAAAACTTAAAAAGCAACAGTGCAGCCTCGGTAATCCGACCTTGTGATAATCCGACATTTTTCTGACGGTGTTTTTCTGACATTTTGTTTCTGTAATATACTATGCACTGTTCGTTAGAGTGCTTAATGTTATAAGCGAGCTTTACAGATTTGGTTAAAGTTAAACAATATGCAAGAGATGAGTGTATACGATTATGTTCGTATAATCAAGTGTACATGTATCCGCATATCTGATCTGCTAATCCGACAGTTCTTGGTCACAAATGGTGTCGGATTACCGAGACTGCACTGCATAAGAAAAATGTTTTTCTATTCACTCGTATAGTGAATTATTTAGTTAGCTTAAATGGGAGTTTTTTAAAGATTGTTAAACAATTTCAGCAATCTGCAGTGTTCTCGAATATAGATCTAAGAAAAAAATCTCGAGAGCTCTCAGAAAAAAAAAACCTATGAGATACTATAATGAGATTATGAAACATGCTAATAGGACAAACTATGTCAGACAAGTATTGGCACCAAATGACATCTCTATATTAAAGTCATTTCATTATATTGGACTCTTTATAACACGAGTATCAATAATAGGATTTTATGAGTATATTATTGATATCTCATTCTAATAAGAACATATTCAAAAAGACTAATTGTTTTCAATTGGAATTTAACAATGAGGTGTTCATTAATCTCATAAAAATGTGGTTTAGTGTACAGTTATTAAGGATGATGCACATCCGTTACCAGAAATTTGTTCAAATGTAAACAAATAGAATTCCTGAACGTAAATACAAGTAAGATGCTTCTGTTTTCACATACATGTGTATATTAAATCTCTAGGATTTGTTTAAAAAAATTAAACTTTGGTATTGACTTACAAGTACAGGACTGAAAATCACCATTTATTAAATCACTTTTTTTGTTATTAACAAACTTTTCATCGTAATTACAAACTTCATAAACTAGCCACGGAAATTAAAGAAAACTCAGTAAAACGGAATTGTTTTTATTTCAAACTTAATTAAATTAGAAGTGTCTACTACAATTAGCATCATCATGCTTCGAAATACATTTTTAATTAGTCCCATATGATCCAGACATAAATTATCCAACATTTGAAGTAAGGTTCATTGCAATATAGAAATCCCTCGAAATATAAATTATTTTGTCTTGCAATAATCGGTTTTCAAATATCAATTTCAGATAACCTACCAAAACTTGTGAGATAATTGGTAACAGGATGAAAATTGATTTCAGGCCCTTACCGGATGGCCCCTAAAAGCCATCGCGGACAGGGATAAGAGCGCTCCAGAGCGCGATGCCCTCGTCATCGACAGGAGCAGTTGTGGAGCGCATCGTTTTATGAGCGCCGAAGGACGGAGAGCGCTCTGTTTAGGCCTGTTGGAAAGGTGAGCTATGTGCATTAGCAATGGCAGTGTACTCAGTGGGGATAATTTACGACTCTAAACCAACTTACGTAATCTGAAATTGAGTGCGTTTTCAACGCCGATAAAACGTTGTATTTGGTGTCGAGGAGCTGGGCCTTCTGGACGCATATAGGAGCTCAACGGTTAACATTTGAAAAAAATATATTTTCCTTGTCGCTATACATGTTCATAAGTCTATCGTTGTTGCTTCTTTATTTAATTTCCAACGTTGGGTCAGCCATCTTTGTTTCCACGGCCGTTTTGGCTGGTTTTTTTTTTCCACTAGAATTCGGCAGTTTGAGTGCCTCTTCTTATAGGTTTTTTTCTGGTGGAATCTTGTATCGATTACTCCGCATTCATCAGGTAATTATCTTTGGGTGAAAACTGCTGTTTATTCGAGCATTTTAGTGTTGCATGTTTAGGCCTAAGCAACAGATTGCAAAATGCACGAGCTTGATGCTTTTTTAGGCTTAGTGAAAGAGGTTTTAGCATTTCTTTTTAGATAAATCGAGAGTATAAAAATTCTATTAAGTATAAATAATAATATTAAAGAAATTATCATTGTGTTGAGAATTCACTTATCGAAGTTTAAGCTTCTTTAGCTTGAGTAATTAATGCTAATATATATAGGGTGCTTATTAAAGTGGTTTATTCAACTCCAAATAGTTATAAAACAATTTGAAAGTATGAATTTCTTGTCCCAATTTCTGGTAGATTTTTGGGATCCACTGCAACTCTTTGTTTATTGTATGATATAGATCTCTATAGCAACAGTTTTTAAATGGCGATTCATGCAGATGTACAATGTATATTTCGCCATTGTTTGGAACATATCCAGTTTATAGCTATACTTTTTAGTTTGGACTTCATAATGGATATAAAAATGAAAGTTTGTGTAGTCTGTCAACAGTAAGAATCTTGATGAAGTCCAGCTCCTTTACCAGATTGCGATACATGTAGAATTGTACATCAATTCACTAGTTTTCATTTCCCTTGAGCGTCGTGTACTAAACATAATAAACAGCATCTCAATTACGTTCAGAAAACATGAAGATCTGGGTTCCTATAAACGAATCTGTGCATGCATAACTGTGGTTTTTTAGTTTTCCTAAGGGCAGCTAAATAATGGGATAGTTTTAAAAAGCAAATTGCATCTGTGCTATACTTTCTCCATGGAATATATCTCATCTCACTTATACCCTATATTTGCATATGGTGTCTGCCTATGCAGCATTGTTATTCAATTCAACTGCAACAACGTCTGGAACTGATGGTATATCAGAAAGTATACCCACTCTTGAGATAATTACAATGAAAAAATGTGAAAACACGTCCTACTTTATCTGGTTTGATATAGTTCTAGAGCATATATACTGTACAGTGATAGTGAATACTATTACATGTAATAGGCTATACATTACATCTCCATTAAAGATTCGAACTAGTCCAAAAGGCAATTCATTGATCTGAGTTCATGGTTTGAGTTGTTACAAATTATTGTCATTTTTACAAGTATATATTTTAAGTTTACAAAGATGTATCTATTGTAATTTATTCTCTGAAGCACGTGTGTCATCCAACATTGATCGTCCTCATCTATTTTCAATTTTTTTTCTTCTGCAAGATTATTATATCAAGTTGGTATTTATAGTTAATCTGGGATGTCACTCCGGTGCACAATTAATCAAAATGGTAAATACGTAGGAAGGCAGGCGAGAATAATGCATAATGTCCAGATCCTCCCCCAGTTCCATTACAGAAGCAAAACCGTTTCAAATTTCGGATAAGCATCTCCCCTGCACCTATATATACTATAGTCGCCCCATATATATATATATATACCCTATAATGTATATATTTCACTGAGAAAGACATGGACCACAATGATGCCATCTAATTCGTAATAACTGGTTTTATTATTATTATTTCTGTCTGTTTTTATCTTAATTATGTCTGCACTGTAACATTAGAAGACCATATCTGCAGGATTGACTCCCAAAACCCAATGATAATGACCTGATAAGGAACATGGCATTGTAGAGTTTCATCGAAATACATGCATATATAGAAAAGAGGACAAAAAATGTTTTTGTCTTTCAGATAGCAGGTTTTGATATATATATATTAAAGCGTGTATACCATGGCGGAAACGGTTAGTTCTTGGAAAAATCTCAATCTTGCATTATAAGAAATGATTATGAATCTCTTTACATGTAGCCTATATAAATGACGTCCTCGATATACGTTGCATTTATTTATTTTCGTTTTAAAAGATTATTGACAAAATAATGTGAACACTTGTTATACAGATTCGCATTGCTTTCGTTTTTTATGGTTTTATATCACATTTTACCTTCAATTAGCAAAATTGACGAAATTTTAGTGATGCTAATCAATATAAATAAACATTACCAACTATGTCATTATTTTGCCTATTTATTGTACATTGCCCTTGGATCTTCTACCTGTATTTCAATTCATATATTTGTATATAATGCATGCATTATTCCCTCATTTGTTTATTCCCAAGTTTTGTATTTCCCACATAATGCAATGTATATACCGTATACATGTAGTTGGTAAATGAATACAGTGTTTATATTCTAATAAAAACATGGCAAATATGCAAGGGATTAAAAATATATAATAAACGTTGTTAAGATGCAAATATTATAACGGTTTCCAGCTTTCTGCAGCATTTAAAGTTTAAGGTTGTTATACAAAATTTCCCCATTTCTATCTACAACCACTTGAAGATGAGGATAAACAAAATGATGTTTGAAGACTTTTTCAAAAGGTCACCTTTTGCCAGTTTAATGAATTCTTTGCAGTTACTTTCCCGTCTCCGTTGGGTCCTGGCATGTTTTTTTTTTTCTGTAAAAAGGATCTTTTGGTGGAATTGCGCCAAGCTCATCCCCACAATAGCTGATGTGTGACGAATGGGGAGCTTGAATCCTAGGGGAACATCCCCATTGTACGTCACAAACTTCCCTCCTTCCTCCCGTTTGCGTGTTTTGGAATTTAGCCAGGGTGTGGACAAGGACGAAGCAGCCATAAGGAAATTATTATAAAAGCATTGCCCCTTATAATAGCCGAAAAGGGGAGTCTGAAGGGAGAGAGCCTCCTATGCACTACTCGCAAACTCGTAAATTCAGTTTTTCTTGTGTTTTGACTTTTTATGAAAAAGTGCATCCAATTTCTGGTTGAATTTCCAAGATGATCAACCCCTTTGCCAGTTCGCCACGCTGGAGCATCCCTCAAAAGACAGCCTCGTCTGATGGGAGATTAATGCGTCATCCTTTTATTTTAAATGGTTTGATGGATGCGTCTCACCTAAAATGCCTTCAGTCGTGTATGAAAACATTGGCGATGGGAAAAAAGATTTTTGGTCAGTACACATTCAACACGCGTATTAGACCGACTAGCCACTTAAAAACTCGTTAAAAGGCCATTTTGATGGTCGGCCATCTTTCACGTGTTTGGTGGCCTTTGCAATGTTGTGCTTCAAAGAGGTTACTAATTTTACTAAACGTTGCATCAAATATATCACTGAGATGTTCATGGAAATTGAATGCTTGTTGTTTGTTTAATTAACAGTTTTGAATCAATTTCGACTTGGTAATGTTAACAATATTGCCGGAGTCTCAGTTTAACTATATGAACATCAGGAGTTAATTCGTCTGGTAATCATAAAATATATTTGCTAGAATTTTTAGTATCAATAAAATTATTATTGAAACTAGTTCTATATAGATAAACTATATACTGTAGATGTTGACGTTTTCGTTAATTTATGCTAGTTGGAAAAATCTGATATAAAATTACATTTTGCCAAACGTTATTAAGTTTATTAGTAGAAGTAGTTTTTTATTACTCCTTATATTATTTAATTTAAACTGTAAAATACAAAATTATATAAAATATATTGGTTTGTTCCATATATGTGCAGCTATTTGTATACAAGTGTTTAAAATGGAACAAAACACAATTTTTATTTAAATTGTTAATAAAAATAATGAATAGTTGAAGGATATGTACTTAAAATTGCTGAATTGCAGACTTAACAATATGAAATATAGGGGCTTTATACAGTCTATGCTCTTTAAACCACTTTATATATAAATATGTAAAAAATTATACACAAGTGCAGGCTCGTTTGTAATTGGTCATATTTGAAGCACATTTTTAATTTGTGCTATTTGCATACATGTAGGTATTTGCTTAATTGTTTTCTAAAATTACAGCTGTTTGGTCAATGAGCTTTATTTTTAATTGGCCACTTTCACTTTTCTACCTGTAATGACCGTTCACATATGAGGTCTATGGATTGGAATACATTGTACTTTATTATCTCTGACACCTTCAATTGCAGCTTTACTTAATGGTGGGCATCGTGAAAAATGAATTTATTGACTCATTAAAACTATGGGCAATTGTTGTTTAACTGCTTATGTACTATAAAACAATTACATAAGCGATCGGCAAAGCATTTATTACAGGCCTTAAGTTGCACGGTTCAGCAATTTAACAGTTAAGTTTTATGATAGGGTTATTGGTTAATTGTTATTTGTAGCTTTAGGAGCATGGAACATCACGTACAGGTTCCTTTAAGTTAACAACTTAAAGGGATTGCATAATTTAAAGCAAGGGGTTTTATTTGGGGTGTAATAATTGTAAAAGGAGAAATTTATAGCAAGGGTTTTTTCTAGTTTTATTTGGCAACCCAAGTTAACCCAAACTTATAAAAACGTATAAAAAACATTATTAGTACGATCGTTTTGCTGAAATTGTTGCAAAACTTTGTACAATTTCAAAATATTCTTAAATGTTTTACAATACCTTGACGATTACTTTTAAAGTTTTTAAAAATTGTACATTTTTGCAAATAATTTAATTTTTTAGGACCATGCAGCACTTCATCCATGCACCAAATTAAAAATGTCATGACCAGCACATGACATCGGATATTAAAACAATTACATTTGCATGCACATGTAAAACATATTTTCAACCTTCTCGTTTTTGAACTCATTTATATTTGGCCTTAAGCCGTTTATTTACTCCCACAGTACATAAAATAATAACCTATAATAATAAGGTAGCACGGATTCCACCTTTTTTATTACTGACTTCCACTTGTTTGAGAATGTTCCCTTTTATTGCATATTAATTTTCCTGTCAGGTGGCCATCTTGGATCCTCATTACTCAGTGATTTTCTGAATGGGCCCAATTGTCTTTTGGGCTTTAATGGCGGCCATAAATCAACAAAGTTCCTCCTAAAGCGATGCGCTGAGTGGACCTTTGGGAGACGAGTGTAAAAAATATATAGGGGGTCCTCCGAGGGCAATCCATGCCTAATTAGTGCAGAGTATTCCCCAACCAGGAAGGTAATGAAGAAAGCAGTTAAAAATAAGCAAGGTTTCAAAGGGTTAACAAAACGAAAATGCATTCCAAGATGGCCGTCGGCCAAAGAGGCTGTAGCAGGAGGGGGGTATGGCTCCACATGGCAAAATCCTTTGTTTTTCAAATCACGAAAAATAATAATCAGCATATTTATTATTAAATATCAACCTCATGTTTATGGGTGGGTATTCCACTTGTCGTTCAAATTAGTAAAGATTGAATTTAGGGCAATTTTATGCTGCAGTAGCTTTTTGGGCATAGGTCAATGAATATATGAGGAATTTTTATATCGTGCTGTATTTTTTTATTGTTATTAATTAAAAGTCAGCCAAGGAAAACTCTTTTGTGTTAAGCTAAAATATTAAATTGGTATTATTTATTAAATATAGTCTTGACACGAGAAATTTTAGTAAATTAATTTGAAACACAGATTAAATGAGATTCAGGAATCAATGTTCAGTGTATTGAATTGAATTGAATCAATTTGAATATTATGACACCAGGGTCACATCTGTATGTTCAGCGCCACCTATAACCTGTTGGTGAACAAATATAACATCCTAGTGGAGGTTTTCTTGCTGTAGGCGTGGTTTAAAACTTGTGGTTGAAGTATATGAAATATACGAAAATTTACTTTTGCAATGTCGTTTATTGGTCCATTGTTTACAACAAAAGATATATCTTTACTTCTGGACATGTTAGCCAAATTATGTTTAATTACATGTGCATTTGCTTATTTTTTTAATAAAGAGCTTAGGAAATCTGTAGCCATGAGTTAAAATGGCCATATAAACATCACAGCTTTTGAATACATTTGAAATTAAGAACAAAAATTCTTATTTTTGTGAATGGGGTTGTTGAGGGTATTTGGCCCTCTGCTCAATTTTCATAATGACTTGTGGCACTACTGGGCTAAAAAAAGTTGGTACACCCCTTTGTTTACAAACATATGAATGATCTCATCATAGTGCTATTCTTGTAAAATAGCATGGAAAGCACGTTTCTGAAGACGGTTAAGATGATTCCGATGATATTGTTCAGTTGATGTTTTAAAATGCACCACACCAACCTCTCTAGAACCGAATTTGTTATTGATTTAATACAAATTCGGATCTACAGGGTAGATGGAATGCAATATAAATTCATAAGACGCACATTGTAGCTGGTATATAGTCTTCATCTCAAAAACCTATAAAAGAATAATGTATACAAGTACATGTAAAGCAACACGATTTCGACATGATCATTTTTTGAATTTCGTTTTTACACGTAGTTAAGTTTGGTAACATAAAGCAGTTTTTGAGCAGAAAAAAAGTTTGGAATTTTGGGATTTTGAAATTCCAAGTTTTTTAAAAGAATAATTCAGATTTTACAAAGACCATTTTTCAAAATGTTTTTCACCTCCAAAAGTGCTTGTTTAAGTTTAACCTGGCCCTCATTCCGTTCACCATCTCAGGAATTTCTGTGAATTTTTTTGAGACAGCCCGTTGTCATATCACGTTTCTTGTAAGTTCTTGTAGAAAAACGTCCAAATTTGCCCCGAGTTTACTTTTGAGCTATTTTTTTGTGTACTGGAATAATCGTGTCATCGTCCCAACCTTTAATTATGCCGAGCTGCCTTTTTTTTTCTCGGCTTGTGAAGTGAAAACTCGGTCGGAATAATAATTTTCTCCCAAAATGCCTTTTATATATACAGTCGAAATTTTTATAATGCAAATGGTAAAATTAAGATTAATTACTAATCTACCGGTTTTGGGCAGAGCGGCTCAAGCTTATAAACAAGGTAACATTAACATGAAAAAACAAAGTTTTTTGTGGGGAAAAATGACCTCTTGACATGCAAGTTCAAAGATGGGTCTGTGCTTAAATTTTTAAAATTCTATTTATAAAACATTTTGGGAAAAATTTTTAAGTCAGCCTGCCCCAAGGAGAGGGAAGAAACAAGGCATGTCTATACTTTTTTATATTCTTAAAATACTAAACAGATATTGTACATGTACATTTTGGCAGCAGTTGCTTATACAATTGTATGCTATTTAGTGATTTTGCAAAACATTGCCTGAAATTGAACAAATAAACATTTTGAAGTCACTAAACTGTTAACTGATTAACGTACATGTACATGTAACTGTACATCTATGATGTACATTAGATCAAGCAGAAAGATGCAATATCTGGTACATGTTACAGTTTATATGCACATTGCCATATTTCAAGGGCATACAGTAGTGTTATATTCATGTACATGTACATGTAGAGCAAGGTTGGGGCAGTTGAACCCCATCATTTCTCAAATTGGATTTCATCTCGTTTCATTAAAATATGCTATTATTCATTAACCTAAATTAAACTAGCTTGGATTTCAAGGACCAGTAAATTGTTATGGTAGATCTGGAAGCATTTTGATAAGTATATACATATATGTAGGTGCTTTAAGGGGGCTTTCAACCATACCCTTTCCAATGGAGAATTCTTACGTAGACATTCACGTAGTCTGTGTAGCTCCA
>JAQGCC010001916.1:0-20753 GCA_034698905.1 Xestoiulus laeticollis | reverse complement strand
GATTGGATTCGCGCAACTCGATCAAGACTTGATGGACATCAGGACTCTTGATTTGGTAGGTGTGAAGAAGGTGTTAGTCTATATTTCAGTCATTGGATGCTATATTTTTTTATTTACAAAAATATGTGGCAATTGAAAACTAAACATAAAAATTAGAAACAAATGGGCAAACTATAAAAATACATAGGCTCAAATGAAGTCAAGCAATATATTTCTTATAAGAAGATGTTCACGAGGAATACTTTTATGACAACTGGGTATAAATGGGGAGAGTTTTAATAACTGTATAAAATCTCATAATTTTGTGAGAAATTTCTCAGAATAAGGAACGAATTTTCTACATAAAACGGTAGTATCTGTTTAACTAAATATTTTTTCATAGCAAACAAACAAACTTCTATTAATAGACTGGAAAACGTTTGAAAAATTTTTTTTTATCAGATTTTGAAGATAGAGGTCTGAAGAAGGAGGTTCCCATGTCATAGAGGTGACCAAGAAGAGAGGCTTGCTTTTTCTGGACATTGGCAAGTTTTAGTTGGACCCAATGTTTCCGCTTGGCTAGTTGACTATTCATCCCTGTAGCAAGTCCTTGGCTCCTCACTCATTCTTCCAATGTTTCCAATACAAAAGTCAATGAAGTATCATTTCATCTCTCTGCATTGTTTATCCTGCACAAACAATGCTTATTTCTTCAGACTCTGGGAAATTGGGTTTCATCGGAATTTGATAGCATCACTGAACCAAATATGAAATTTGACCAATAGCCTAGATGACGGAGTTACCATAGTCGACAAAACTACTCATCTTGTTCATATTACCAGGTAAAATCGATAATATTTCGATGTCAATGGCCTTAAGACATTAAACATGTATCTTTTTTTCCAACAGGCAGAAATTGTATATTTTGATTATTTTGAATTTTGAGCATGTATGGCAGTGTATTTTATTTGTTTGAAAATTATCTGACCATACCAGAATTTCGCAATTATGAAGTTGGCATAGATTACAATTTTATGGAGAGATTTGGACTTTCCAATGTAGGCCTTCTCATGTATAATGAAATGCACGGTCACACAATGGCCTAAACGGATTTGTTCATTCTTAAAATGGTAATTTTCCTAAATATACATGTATATTTATAGTGCAATGCGAGTAAAATTTATCCAAGTTGGTCCTATATGCTTGAGAAAATGTCCAAGCTGATGAGAAAAGACTTGTCAGAAATGTCCTCATCCATGGAATTGACATGTAACAATAGACCATGTGTAATTTTTTAATCAGGGATTTGTCTTTTTTGCAAATTTTAGAATTAAATCATGCTATGCATGTCTTAAGTGGCAAATTAACATATACTATTATAGGTATAATTTATTTGAATTGTTTCATTAACACCGTATATATGTGACCACTTGAAAGTAAACATAATGCATCTCTAAATGTGCATTTAAAAATTGTACATGAAAATGGTGAATTATTGGACTTTAGTAATTGAGGCTATTTGAAAATAAGCTCATTAACGTCCAATGGACCGTTACAAAGTTTGCACTTGTGCATTAAAATCATAAAAATATCACGATTTGAGCAATGTTCCCGTTAATTAATCGACCGTTACGTGAAGTTTCATAAAATGCGTAGTAAGTAAACCGATGATAGCTTCAATACCCAAAATGTAAACACCATTTTCGACTTTTCCGCATCGTTTGCTTGAAAAGCTATGCCATAAAATTGTATCGTGCAAGTAAGCGAAGTTAATGCAATGTTTGCAGATTTATTTCTGTAATTTGCAGAATCATTTGTTTATTTAATATTTATTCTTTGTGTGCACAGTCGTGCATGTGTCCCTATAATTTCACAGATGAGAGACCATAGAATGGGCCTCGATTGCGAAGACTTTAAAAATATGATTTGGATGCGAAGATGCGTGACAATTGAGCTCCCAAATTTTAATTAAAAAGCCACAAAATAATGTCGAAATGTTCCTTATTAATGACAATGCTTATGAGCATAAGGCTGTTAAGCACACGAGAAATTTGGTTAATATAATTTTAATAGCATTTTGTCATTCAGCTGGAATTAATACAGGGTGATAAAGGGTATAAAGAAATTAGCTTGTCTGCAAAGTGCATTTATAGGTCTAAACATTTATAGTCTGGAAAATTAGGTATAGTGTATACTTTAATTTAAGCACCTCGAAAAGTCGGGAATTTTGCTTTAAATTATTTGATGATGGCATTTTTGGTCCTTATATGGAAATGTTCGTTAATTGGAAAAATCGCATATGAAATACGTATTTTTCAAACGTTATCAAATTTAGTACTGCTTTTTTATATTATTCTTTGGAGGAATTTCGTGAAATGTCTCCCAAAATGTCATGATATTCGAATAAGCACTAGATTTTATACAGTAGCGAAAAAAATTCACCTTCTTTATCACTATTAGGAGGTTAGTTTTTAAATGTCACATATTCTTGTAAACATAAAAATCATACTCTCTTTAATTGTGTGACACACAGACTTATAAGTCTGCATAATACTGAACTCGAAATATACATTTTGTATAAATGGTTAGCTACAAAATGGACATATAATGTGGACATTATCTCTATGCTTTTCTGGGTTTTTCATGTTCGCTTAGTAATTTTGTATAAATGTATATAGCCTACATAATTAAAACATCCATGTTTAGGGCATGAATTGTAAATGCACTTTAAATCATGTAACATTTTGCAGTTAGTGCCTATATTTTACTCGCACATTTTCCATCAGGACGTCTCACGTGCTTTTATGTATAAATTTTCTTCTTTTTTTTTCGTGTAAAATGCATGGTGTAGTGGCATTTTCGGTTATGTCGCCTGTTTTTCTCCATTTCATGCATGGCTGACTTTTCGTATTCATTGGCTTTGTCGTAAAGGAAAAGTGGATCCTCAGTAATGTCTCAACGTCTATAAAATGCCATTTTTGAAATTCAAGCCTTTGATTCATGCGTTATTTCAAAACTCACGAATTTGGTTTAAAAAAATCAAGTATCGACGTATCTATCATGTAAATCCGTTAATTCCATTTTTTGTGTAAATATTACTGAAATAAGAAATCTCTGTGACGTAAAATAAGATTGTCCCTTCATAGTAGGGGCATCATTATTTTATGTAATTTCTACTCATTCTTGTAATTGGCTTTTTTAATGAGGCCTTTATTTCACAGAGCTTAAATTGGAGTGTCAGGTTTTCAAAAATTATGTCCGAGGTATCTAAGAAAATAGCTAAATGCTGAAAAAGTTTTACGGATTGTTTAAATATATTTTTTTATTATATTTATTATAGTAATAACGTTAGGTTTAAAAGGTTAGTGAAATAATAGTCGTGGCATTATAAATAGTTGTACAAGAACACAAAAACAACTTTTGTGGGAACCCTGTCATTTCCGTAGTTACCTATATTTTTTATGCTGTGGTAAGGCTAGAAAATACAAAATATGCTTAAAATGTGAACCATAAGGGGCTGTCCATAAATGACGTCACGCGATTTTGGCAGATTTCTCGTATCACACTTGGTCACAAAAAGTCAGATCTACCTCAAATATGACGTTACAAAGCTCTGACATCCCCCCTCTCGAAAACTGGTTATTGTCATTGTTGTGTGTATGTACAAAAACTGAAATTTGCAAATATATTTTGATCAAGCTTGTTATTTTATATAGCGCATTATGATTTTTTGATGTGACTTCACATTTCATAACCCCTCCCCCCCTCATCACACATCGTCACAAATGTGTGACCCCCTCCCGTTTCCCTATAGTGCGTGACGTCATTTATGGACGGCACCTAAATACAAAAATGCAGAATACTTTAAAAGTAAAATTTTAGAGATTTTTCCAAAGTGTGTATTAGGGTATAAGCATACATGAACTAGGGCACATTTTTATTTTATTATTTCCTTACAGAGGCCCTAGAGCAGAAATCAGCGAAGGCACTCAGGGACACTTAACGAGATATTTGCACACATTTACCTCCAGACTTTATTTGATGAACATCAATCATAGGAAAGTCCTCTGAGGAGGAATCAGTAAATCTCTCTTGAGGTGTCCTTTTACAACCCTAAGTACATTTGCTCTTCATTCAATCCTGTTTGTTTTCTGCTCCAAATTTACTCACTATCTCCATCAGCAAAAGTGCGTATTGTAAGGTGTAGCAAAGTACAATCCAATACAACAGCCAGCAAATCCACTTAATAATTTATTTTTAAAAGTCACGGAATTTGACAATTTGTTAACTATGTGTTCGTATACAAACTTTTCAGTAAGGCTTTCTAATGAACATTTTCTTCATTTTTCTGTCAATCGATCCTAGGGAATTGTGAACTCCAATTGTCTCTTTTAATCTTGAATTTCAATGTGCCACAACGATAGTTTTTCCCCCATTTCATCAAAAAATAAATTAAAATTATCGTCCATTTCACTGAACATTTAATAAATCATAAACAAGTTGGGGGAAGATATGTCACGAGATTAACATCTGATTTTCATTTCATTGAATTTCAATTTCGTCGTCAGGAAAAAAATAATAAAACTACGAACGTTTGACATTTTGTATAATCACTTTTGTAGAGCAGAAAATTGCGAATGACTGACTGAGACCCACAAACAAAAGTGTTTTATTTGAAAAACTCCAATATGTCGTACATAGAACAAGTAGCAGCTTTGATTTTAATATAGGTATGCTGATGTATACAGTCTTCACTATACTCTATGGTTTTTGTACAACATCTGTCTACAACAGTTTGTTTCTCACAGAAAGTAATGTTTTGCTGTCACTTCAGTTTTATAAGTTTACCAAATGTTGCAAATGTAAAAGAAGGACAGAACCGATAATATAAACTTTATATATCGGGGACGCATGCATTTATAATGTGCTGAACAGGAGTTTGAAAAAGTGAACGAAATGGATATACCGTATATTTTTGTATTTTATCAAAAGGGTGAGAGGAAAAGTAAGGTTTGAAAGCTTATTCATAATTGATGCAATGGTTTTTTTTTCAGTTTTTTTGAGAAAAAAATAGGTTTCAGAATATTAAACTAACCGGGATTTATTTGCGAATATACAGGGTGATTTATCAAATTTATCACTGCTATTCGACCCACAATGAAAGAATTTTTTTATAATTCATACATAAAAAATTGTTTTTTTGATTAATATATATAGTCCTAAATGTAATACATTTTTTTACATATACAGTACATGTACATGTACATTATAATGTATTTGAAAATATATACTTTCAAGTTTTTCAATTCTTAACATTTCTATAATAAAACAAGTGTATAATTTTATATTGCGAAAAATATCATACAATATTTATAAAATAAATATAAACATTTCTTTTTATTTTCATATATACATAAAAATATATTTTTAGGTTTATAAAATATATAATTTCAAATACAAAAATAAAATATATTTTGTTGTTATATGATATGGAAACATTAATTCCTCATTAATCCATATTATTGCCCAATATATTATTAGACATTTTCTAAACACATTTCTCGAAATTTTCAAAAAAAAAGCAAATGTAGACATCTGTTTTCTACAATATTAATCTCCTTTTTCGAATTTTGATAAGCGAAGGAAGTATAAATCTATAGGTTGAAATAATAAAACGTAAAAATATACGAAAAATCAAGATGATCTCAACTTGTTTTCGTTAACATTTTTGCTATTTTTTCGATTTATCTCGTGTTAAATCCCCGAATATTCCCATCTATCTTAAAAATCATTTTTAGAGTGGGTGGACGTCACCCTACGGATGATCTTTATGTATTTTCTGCCACACTTGCTTTCAACGGGCTTTATTCTGACAAGCAGTTAAAACAATGGCAAAGATGTTATATGCATTCCTTTAACATCTCGTTTGAGTGATGTTTAATATTCATGCTACTTTTCCATTCATTCAATTTTTTTTTATTTGGAAACAAAGCTTTTTTTTTCTATGAAATTGTTTTCTTCTTTTTCCGCAACTTGCTTTTCAAACCCATTTTCTCCAACCAACATTTTAGTTTTTAATTTATTTATATGACTGCTTTTGTTTGAATATACGCTTCTATGGATAAAGAGTGTAAATCTTATGCATAGGCATGCTCGCTGTTAATTTCATGCAAATTGCATTTTGCCCTGGGAACATCGAGCCTTTTCGTATTCATAAAGCGAACTATATTTTTTTCTTCAAATTATCCTATGTGAAAATATGAATACTAATAGTACTTAACGTTTCATTGCTTTTTATTAGCTGCTAACTATTCATAGCGGCACATCCCAGGTCTTGCACTCTATTATCGAAAACAATGAGAGAGCAAATGCTTTTTTTTTCTATGTTGTATAGGAACCGGGATTTTTTTTAAATTTACATGAAAACAATTTTGTATTCAATGCCAGCCTAATAAGCTGAACTCATTAAGGAAATTTAAATATCGATAAATTCATGCAGGTTGTGATCCTATATCTAATCTGCTTTGTCATTGCTGAAAAAACTTAACTTAACATGGTGAAATATCACCAATTGTTGTTCCATTGGTTAATTTTTTTGTTATATAATATATTGTTTAAGATTTTAAATAATTACATGTACATAATGTAAATGTTAAACGGTATGATGAAAACATTTATACGATATAATATGATGATGATGACAGTATATACATGTATGTATCCGTTATTTATAGAACCTGTCTAAAAAGCATTCTGTGTAAAAGAATATTTATCAAAAAGCATATATTGTACCGACCGGTGAAATATATATACTGATATCAGTAATCAATTTTATACTGATGATTGGGATATTGATATCATTATGATATTATACTGGTATCAGTCAAACAGTTCAGATTTATCAAAGTAGTATAATTATGAAACTATAATTTACACTGATATTGGTATGGGTTATACTGGCATCAGTCAAACATTGCCTACTGATGTCACCATGTGGTACTGATACCAGTATGGCTCAGACTGTAATCAGTTTGTGTATACTAATATCACTATAGAATTTACTGATATTGGTATATTTTTTCGGCCAGGGATCAGTTGATATTTGCAATTGTTCTTTACTAATTTAATCCATCGACCAGCTAGTGTATATTGTATATGCTTGATTATGGTTATTTATACCAACGTTTGCCCTTGTTTGGACGGAAATATATAAACATGTTCATCTTTATATTGTAATATATAAAACAACATTTAATCACTAAATATGGCCATGCCAATTCTATACGGGACTACGAATATATAGCTTTAGATTAACATTTAAATGCTAAATATGGGTCGTACTAATTCATGCATGCCCATACAAAATTTTAGATGACTATTAAAAGACTAAACAGGACCGTATACAAGTTCAAACATGCTGATATAGTTATAGATGCCAATTTAAAGACTAAATATGGCCCATATTAATTCACAAATTCCCATACATAGCTTAAGATGACCCCCGGATTGTGCAATGAAATCTTACATATTCATTTGTCCAAAACCTAATAAACCTTAACTCATATCAACATGTGCCTCTTTTGGTCGATGATGTTTATTATTTTTTTTTTCTCTCTTTTGTCCATAGCCGTGCCATCAAGACGAACCAGGACCTTCTGCCTAGTTCTCCCGTCTCCGGCCTGTTGTACAACGACTTCTGGGGCACTCCTTTGACCCACAGCGGTTCCCACAAGTCGTACAGGCCCTTATGCGTGCTGTCCTTCCGCCTCAACTACTACTGGGGTGAGCTGGAACCGTGCGGTTACCACTTGGGCAACATCTTTCTCCACGCCCTGGTCACAGCCATATTCACCCACTTGTCCAGGATATTTTTGAAGTACACCTTCCCCACCTTCGTCTCCGGCCTTTTGTTTGCCTCTCATCCGGTGCACACAGAGGCCGTGGCCGGAGTGGTGGGAAGGGCCGATGTGGGCTCGTGTCTTTTCTTTCTGGTTTCCCTCTTGTGCTACATCAAATATTGCAAGTTTCGTGATAAAGCCGGATTGGACAGCGCGGATTACCACTGGAGGTGGATTTACCTAAGTGCGGCCTTGTTCAGCGCCGCCTGTAGCATGCTGACCAAAGAACATGGTATTACTGTTCTGGCAGTATGTGCGTCCTACGATATTCTAGTACATTTCAAATTGAGGCCCAAAGATGTCATTGCTGTGATTTTTGAGGTGAGTCCGCTGTTTATGCTATACTTCAAACCCCTCACGTAACATGTCTTTCATGGTCTTCCAAGATGATCATGGAGATGACTGAAAGATCTACATTATTCATTAATTTTAAGGGATAATTGGTAGTTGAGAAAAATTTTTTAAGAAACCTTATATGCTTAGTTCCTTAAAATTTACAAACTATACACCCCTGGGCGAAATAAATATACTGATATCAGTAATAAGTTTTATACTGATAATTGAGGCACTTATATCAGTGGCCTATGATATTATACTGGTGTCAGTCAAACAGTTCAGATTTATCAGAGTAGGATAATGATGAAACTATAATTTGCACTGATATTGGTATGTGGTATACTGCCATCAGTTAAACATTGCCTACTGATGTCACTATCTTGTACTAGCTGATACTAGTACATGTATAACTAACCAATATCAGGATGACATTACTGATGTAAGTCTAACTCATATTGATATTGGTATGGGTTATACTGGCATCAGTCAAACATTGTCTACTGATGTCACTATGCTGTACTGATACCAGTATAGCTCAGACTGTTATCAGTTTGTGTATACTAATATCACTATAGAATTTACTGATATCAGTATGGGTTATACTGGCATCAGTTAAACATTGCCTACTGATGTCACTATGCTGCACTGATACCAGTATAGCTCAGAATGTTATCAGTTGATGTATACTAATATCAATATAGAATATACTGATATCAGTATATTTATTTCGACCAGGGTGCAAATGAAAGCGTTAAAACCTGTCCCTAAAACAAGACGTTATGATGCATCTTTGGAAATTCAACTTAAATTAAGATGCATATTTTGCATTTCTTTTGTTTACTGTCCGTCTTATTATAAAATGCAACTATAAATTTGAAGTTAAAAAAGTGTTGAAATGGGACGTGGTGAAGTTGTTTTGGGGACATTTTAATTTAAGATGTTTTGATTTGCAGTGTATTTATGCTTGTAAGGGCCCCACTCCTGTTTTCTTATATCGAGAAATGCTTATATTAAATAAGCATTTAAAATTCATGTTTATTTCATAAGCAGTATTTGAAATTTACATGTATATAAAATAGACGTTTTTATTTTGATTTTGAAAACTTATACATGTTGCCATCATTCGGTATAATAGACTTCTAACATCGTACATGTTCTTTATGGTATTCCATACACGTTTTTAACATTTTTCACGTGTAAATCTGTCGATGCAACTCTGTAAGATTGGGAATGTGCAATAACACTAGTACATGTATATATGTATGATAGAAAAAAATCACATCGATATTCGTCCCCCAAGAGCATTAGGAAATAAGCATCATTTTTTTAGGCTTTCGTCGTCTTCGTTTCTGTTATAGCTACTTTGTGCAAATTTCTGAAACTTGAGGGCATTTTTGTTCAAAAATGGGTCCTGGCGGTCTATCCCTTTAATGCAATGAACAAGCCAACAGACTCGTTTTTAACATGGAAAGGAGGCCGCCATTAAGGCGTCTATTATTTAGCGTTACGGATGAATTCAGATGAGAAAAATGGGCCCTTGGGCCCTACAGGCATCCCCAGCATAGGCCCATTCGAAGCAGTCGTTGCCATGACGACGACGCAGCATCCATGTCAATTGATCAGAAGAATTTCAAAGATGCTCTCGAGTAAAAAGGAGGCCGCTCAAACGTCTATTTCATTAGGTATTCCTTAAAGTTTTACTGTTTTTCATGAGTCTGATGAAAAGGAGTTAAGCTTCTTAAGCGAAAAAGTGTGTCTAGGGCCAAAGTGCTGTCTTTAAAGAATGCTATCTGAGGAATAGCATTCAGTCAGGTCAGGTCATGGCCAGGGAAAATTGTTTTAAAAACTGGAAAAGTCAGGGAAGGTAAAAATGTCATTTCTGCACTCAGCATCAATCTTGAAACTTGTCAAGTCCGATAGCAAGTTCACATGACAAACAAACACATTGCAAACTTCCCAAGTAGCACACAATATTGGACCTCAATTAGCCGAATATCGGAGCAGTAATTGGTTAAATTGGCAAAAATTGGCCAATGAAAACTATATTGGACTGATAGTGATCCAAGCTTACAAGTCAATACTGGGCTAATATTGCGCTCTATGCATTCAATAGCGGGCCTACGTTGTATATTGGCCCAATTTATTTGCCATTGTTGGTTCAGTTACATATTGATAACATAAGAGGACCGATATTGGGCCTAAATCTATCCCAATATACACACTAAAAACGTTGGGTTAAAATTCAACCCAATATTGAGTGCTATATATGTGGACATATCAACATTGGGAAATGTTGGATTAAATCTACCCAACGTTGGGTCACAGGTATTAACACAGGATTTGGTTAAAAAATGCCCAGAATTGGGTAAATGGGAGGTTTGTGTTATTTATAATAAAGTTACCCAATTATGAGTTGATTAAAAATAACACAAACCTCACATTTACCCAACTCTGGGCATATTTGAACCAAAACCTGGGTTAATAATTGTGACCCAACGTTGGATAGCTTTAACCCAACATTTGGTTGTTACACTAATTCAACCCAATGTTGGTATGTCCATATAGCACTCAATATTGGGTTGAATTTTAACCCAACGTTTTTAGTGTGTAATTGCATAGAATGTTCCGGTCCCGACTTATATGACCCATATATGAACCTGTCTAAATGCATATTTTTCATTGGTCCTAAGAGTTTGCTTTTTTGACACGTTACATGTACAGTGTATATGCATCTATACTGTAGAATGTTCCGTCAAAAAAAATTCAGAATTATATGGACAAGACAATCAATAATGTACATGTACATGTATGAGCAGGCAATGTATGAACAAAACAGTCCGATTGTATGGGTGAGAATGTATTGAAAAAACAGTCACTATATGTATTGACAAAACAGTCACTATGTATTGACAAAACAGTCAGGATGTATTGACAAAACAGTCACTATGTATTGACAAAACAGTCAGGATGTATTGACAAAACAATCAGCATGCAAGCTAGGCAGAAGGTATCGACAAGACAGTGATAATAGATAGGCAAGATAGTTAGAATTCATATTTTGGAACCACCTTGGTAAGGTTTGGCCTACTTGCAACAACGACTGCATGGGAACGTTAAGATTTCTATTCGAAGTAATGTAATCCTTTCAATATATGGCCATGCGTGCGTAAGATATAGCTAAGGGGGTAGTGGGAGTTTTCCCATGGGAGCCAATCCATTATCACGTTTGCCTATTACCGACTAACTTCGCGAAAAATGTGAACAGCACACGATGTACATGGCTCTGGTAATGTCTGCAAGAAGGCACGAGAAAACAATGAACTCGTAATCGCCACTGATGCTTTCGGTGGCTCATTTTTTGTTGTTGTTGTTTTCGTTATGGGAGCTAGCCCCCATTCTGACCGATTTCAGGAAATCTCAGTGGTCGACTTGTGCCCGCGGGCCGCAATTATTTCTTCAATGGAGGATGCGAGCACCAGTGTTTTTCCTGTTGCAATGACATCCCCCCGTATGAAGCTGTAATAAAACGCCGGTAGTCTTGACCACCTGTTGGGCAAAGTGCTCCAGTGGAGATCTGGACGCAGTGATGTCATGGTTCAACGACTAGCCACTGTATTTTCAGTTGAAGACAAATAGAATTTTTCCCTGATATTGCAGATTCTCAATGCGAAGGGGTGCATTGTTGTTTAAAATGTAGTGTGAACATATGAATTTCCCTATAGTTGAATTACATCATGTCCCTTATGGAACAAAAGTGATTTCCATTTGATTGTAAACAAAATTGTTTGCAAAATAGTGACCCTTATGGGAAAAAAAAGTGATTGCCAATTGATTGCAGACAAAATTGTTTGCAAAATAGTGATATTTGTTCCAAATATCACCAGTTGTTGGCAAAATGTGTACAAAATGGCGGAATTTTGGTGATATTTGGAACAAATATCACTATTTTGCGCACAAAAATTATCTGCAATTGATTGCAAACAAAATTGTTTGCAAAATAGTGACCCTTATGGAAAAAAAGTAATTGCCAATTGATTGCAGACAAAATTGTTTGCAACTGGTGATATTTTTTCCAAATATCACCAGTTGTTTGCAAAATGTGTACAATTAAAATGGCGGAATTTTGGTAATATTTAGAACAAAAACACATGTATCTCTATTTTGCACAAACAAATTATCTGCAATTGATTGCAAACAAAATTGTTTGTAAAATAGTGACCCTTATGGAAAAAAAAGTGATTGCCAATTGATTGCAGACAACACCAGTTGTTTGCAAAATGTTTACAAAATGGCTGAATTTTGGTAATATTTGAAACAAATATCCCTATTTTGCAAACAATTTTGACTGGATCGAATCAATCGGGAATCAATTGGAAATCACTTTTTTTTCCATAATGGGATATTTGTTCCAAATATCACCAGTTGTTTGCAAAATGTGTACAAAATGGCGGAAATTTGGTGATATTTGCAACAAATATCACTTTTTGCAAACAATTTTTATCCGCAATCAATTAGGATTTAATTGCAATCACTTTTTTCCATAAGGGGTGGTATATGATTTGTGCTCAGTTTAGAACCCCCTGCTGGTGTATCAACCTTTAATTAGCATAGTATTTCCAACATGGCTGCGACCATTTGTAACGTTTATGATCTGCATCGCGTGTTAAATCATGGATTTTATACTAACATTATTTTTCCAAGATGGTTTTTTCTGAATTGATTTTAAAAACGTCATAAAGGGACATGCTAAGAATGTTGTCTGAAAAATGATTTTGGTCTTAAAACATTTATTAACTGCTGTTATGGAATTGATTTCAATTTGGATATAGAATTGATACAAATCTGTTTATAACTATATTCTGTGACACATGTATGCAACAAATATCTCATGATTCTTACCAAGTTATTTTTAAAGAAAATTAAAGATACAATAGTAAAAAAATCCATTGCCATAGCATGCATTAGTTTTGTAAATAAATAAGCAGGGAGAATAACATTTAAACCTTACAAACAAATACACATACTTTCCAGTGAGGGCAACAAAATAGCATTGAGGGTTATTGACGTTCTTTCCCCCCTTATATAACGAACACAGAATTCGTTATGCATAAGTTGGCCAGTTTTTTGAGTTACAGCAGCATCTTTCATTTTTCCACAAATTGATGATGGCGTTCCCCGTTTTTTGACATTTGTTATATAGAAAAACGTGCGTGGTACGGTGCAATTAATAACTATATTTAGGGTTTTTTAATGACCGCCCATTCTTTCCAGGAATTCCCTCCCTGTTCTAAATCCACTCGATTTTCTGTTTTTTGAAAATAGGTGGCCCCATGGCAGATTGGCCTCTGAACATGTGTATCGAACATGGCACGTAAACAAATCCTTTCGCCTTTTACATTGTATACATGTACATGTGCGTCGTTCGGTTCTACGAGCGTATACCAATTTATTGTTTTTTTGTGAATTAAAACAGGAAACTGGTTTTTAATAGACTATATTGATGCTCATTTTAATTACAACGTATTAAAGGCAGATTTCATGAACGATGGATGAAGCACGAGCTTTCTATATATGCTCGCAGCAAATAGAACTGGTTTCAAGAATGGTAATTTCAACAGGAGGTTTTTTTAAGTACAGTTGTCAACATTGGCAATGCTAACTCGTCATGTTCTAACCCAAAAATGTCATCACAATAGGGAGATTGCGCTGCATAACGTAATACGCTATCGACAGTACTGTATTTTAGCATATACTGCTAACACTATCGACGTCATGCCACGCATGTGTCGTTAACGCTTAAAGTACATTTTAGCATATGGCGTAGAGCATGGAATAGCATGGAGCGTGGCATGGCCTTGAAATGCAGCATTTTGATTGGGCAATCGGAAATTCCCGCCATTGTGAAACTAATCGAAACGCTGCATTTCAAGGCCATGCCATCCATCCTCTTATCCATGCTTCAGCATGTTTTTACCCTAACACATTCAAATTCGTTACCAAAAAAAAAAAAACAGCGAATTAAGCTCGAATACTTACACGTTTGAATTTAAAATCTTTGCATAATGTATTCATTTGTTATTTAAATAAGAGGATAAATTTAAAAAGTCACGCAGTTATCAGCTCCATGCGAATGGCAGATTAACATGTTAAATAAACTTATCGTTAACAAGTTTAATCAGTGTGGGTATTTTGTATATAATTAGCCGTTAAGTAGCTGTAGTCACGTAATGGATTTCAACATACATGTACATGTATACACTATAGCTGAAAGAAAATTTGCAAAAACCCTAACCGTTGAACAATCCAAATTAACTCATCTGAAAACAAAATTATACCTCAATTTGATTTGTTTTTATGTATATCGGCATTAAAGAGAAAGGTTCAATGGCATTTCATCCAGACCATGCAGACAACAATAATAATGACAATGGGATATTTTCATATATGTTTTAGCTGGTGTTAGCCATCAAATAAATTTTAAAAACTTCAAAATATATAATGCATTAAGTTAACAATACAAATTTAACATAAGACTTCGTTACAGCCAGTTTATATGTTGTTATTACTAATTAGTACTATATGCTTATATAGCCTATATGTTTGTGTATATCCTTATGTTTAAACATTCAAGTTTTGACATATAACCTATCCCAAATTGCTGAAAAAATCAGATGCCAAACCTGGGTCACTGCATGGTGTGGGCAATGTGTGAAAATGAACAGATACATGGACATGTACATGTATTTCCTCGCAGGAAAAACTTCGTACATGTCCCCAAATGTTTGGCAATACGCTTACATGTACATGTTTGGATCGATGATTTGTGCGCAAATTTCCTAGAATCACAGAATTGTCCAGACACAAAAAGGCCGCAACGCAAGGCAAATACTCTGTATCATAAATGAATAAATATAGTTGAAATTTGTACCCAGAGATACATTTACAATGTATATGGGGCTAAATGAGACAGTAAGATAAAGTTGCTTGCATGCAAGTAATTTGTTGCATTTATTTATACTTTTGTGAAAAAATACGAAATACATAATAAAAGCTTAATGGTTATGTGTTACATGTCATATCATTTATGCACTATCTAATGTTTTTGCTGGTAGACGATTTTTTTAAAAATCCCCTATATTTGAAGTTTGGTTGTGCTTACTATTTAGTCTTTTGTCTCCCATCTACATACATGTATATGTAATAACCATTATATTTTTTGTTTGTTTGTTAGGATTTTTGTCAAGAACTCCCCCTCCCACTGTCTTGCAGGAAGAACCTTATAAAAAAGTGATTGCAGACAAGTTGTTTGCAAAAAACTGGTTGCGTTTGATTTTGATATGGGCATCAAAATTGGTGGTACTGTATTTGAAACAAATATCACCAGTTTGCAAACAATTCGTCTGCAATCAATTGACAATGACTTTTTTTTCCATAAGGGGAGTACCAACCCCCTGGCCCTTCCGACTCATCACCGGACGTCCTTTGTGGATGGTCCCATGCAATTAGTCGTTCAGTCAAATGCAAAAGCAAAAATTTCCGAATTATTCGGGGATCTGAATCCAAATCACGGTTTTTTTCCCACGGCCTCGCTTCC
Source organism: Xestoiulus laeticollis (assembly GCA_034698905.1). Lineage (NCBI taxonomy): Eukaryota > Metazoa > Arthropoda > Diplopoda > Julida > Julidae > Xestoiulus > Xestoiulus laeticollis. The sequence continues at coordinate 4,946 of JAQGCC010001916.1, read as the reverse complement.
AAGGAGTCCCCCTAGATGGCGTACGTGATGCCTGCATGTATTGCACTTGCATCCATAAACATTGTAGCGTGCTAATTACTGCGCCGCCTATTTGCTTAGGGAGATTGGTCTTCTGAGCACCGAGCGTGCGATGGTTTCCACCAAACTAATCAACGTGTTCTAATTAACTGGCTACAAGATTAATTAGGAAAAGCGCGATTTAATTAGGATTAATGGCGGTGTTTAGCCGGCGTCCACGGTTGTACCTGTCAGGGTCGCAGTAAACATTTGGAGAAATTCAAAAGGTGAAGCATGGGGGCCGCCAACGGCCTCCTTGGCTCCTATCACCATGGGAAAATGTTCGAACTGATCGATATCAGAAGCCGTTTTTGCGACGGCTGGTCACGTACCGAGTGGTTATTGAAATTGTAATGCCTTCGCTGAACATACAAATGGTAAATTAGTACGAACAAGGGGTGGGGGGGAGGCAAGACGGGCAGCAAGGAGGACGACCTTGCCGCATGCGCACTATACACACGCTTTCCGGTATGGAGTTACGTCACGGATGCTGTCACGTGCCAGTTGTTATTAATGGAGAGATTGTGTTATTAAAGGGATTGAGCACGCCTCCCTTAATGCCCCGTCAACTGATTTACCTTAACGAGAACGCATTGGAAAAACATACAGTGCTGTCAACGTGGTTAACATTAAGGGAGCATTAAGGGAGGCGCGCTTAATCCCTCTAATAGGCAGGTTTTTGGTTATAAAATATGCCTAAGAATTGGGTAAATGGGAGCTATGTGTTATTTATAATCAATTCATAATTGGGTAACTTTAATAAATAACACAAACCTCACATTTACCCAATTCTGGGCATAGTTTTACCAAAACCTTGGGTAGATTTAACCCAACATTTGGTTGTTACACTGAAATTCAACCCAGTATTAATTGACGAAATTGCGCTTGATGTCAAACGCATTTTTCTCGCTTCCCAGGTACATACAGAAGCACCGTCTTAAATCGTTATCTCCGTCGGATTCAGTGCTACCCAGATTAACATCCCGACATATCTACGAAACAGATTTTAATTCATAATTTTATCAAGCATCGATCTCCTCCTCGGTTTCAGCCTGCTGCCTATGATGCGCATAAACAAGGTTTTTTTTTTATTCATTCCATCTTGAGAGGTATCACGTGTCCGTCTCGATATTGCGGACCTCCCCGAGATCTAAATACCTGTTGTTTGTACCACATGCGCGCACACATATTATTCAAATATGAACAAGTCGAGAAGCGGTGGAGATGCACGAAACCGATAAAAAGTTGCTGCTGGCAGTGGTACCAGATGCGGGGGAACAGCCGCGCCACCGCACAGGTGGCGGTGGGAACTCCACTAACCTAGATTTTGGCGTGCAACCGGGAAGGTCACCTTTGACCCCGATTCCAGCTCGGGGAAGTCGGACAGATTCAATGGAGAAAATTGCTTTTGGTGCCACAGGTGCTGCTGCTGTTGGTTTGTGTTTATATATAGTGATATTCCAAAATGTCCCGTGTTTGCACGTCATCGTCATATTAGAGAGATAAAGCTGCACGAGCAATTACGATACGTTTACGATTAATGCGTCATCAACCGCAAATACGCATGCGTGGGTGACAAAAGACGCATCGCTATTCGCTAAAAGACAGTTTATGATACGTAAACGTATCCAATTAAATCAATCGTGAATATCGCTATTAATATTGGGACCATTGCTGTCACAATGGGGATATTGTGTCCAAACTGTAACGAACATTCGCTTCGGCCAAACAGCTAAGATATGTATGCATTTGGCCGAATGGTCACGTAACATCTGCTACTGTTACATACACTTAATTTATAGTTAAATTAAACCGGCGGCAAATTAACTGCTGCAAACAAAACGGTTGATGCTCAGACAAAATGTTTGCAACCAAAACAATCATGACTGTTTGCTTCGATTTCCCCCAAACACTTGGGCAAACTAAATAAAACATTATTTGAAGAAATTTGTACTATTCCTTCCAAATTATGTTTGAATTTTTAAAAAATGCAAGATAAAGTATGTATACCCAAGTAGCACTCAATATTGGCCAATTACAGGAAAAACGCATTTTTCAATATTGGCACAATATTGCAATGTTAACATTTTGCCATAATTGCCAATATATAGATTACAATAAATGGGCCTATATTGGAATAGATTTAGGCCCAATATTGGTCCTCTTATATTGTCAATATGTAGCTGAACCAACAATGGCAAATTGGGCTAATATAGGCCCGGTATTGACTAGTAAGCTTGGACCACTAGCAGTCCAATATATATTTTTAATTGGCCAAGTTTTGCCAATTTAACCAATATTGCTCCAATATTCGGCCAATGGAGATCCAATGTTGTGTGCTACTTGGGTGGCGACCTGTGTGCATGTAAATCGCACAAGGGATACTTTTATTTGTTTATACAAATTTGTATTGCGTTCTATTTTTTGTTTGGCACAAACAACTAATCGGCAGGCATCGAAAAACACTGCTCGGCCGGACAAAGTGAATGGCAAACCAACAGTATGCGCTAGTCCCCATTGCATGAATTCTTTTTGGTGTCTTTTCTGCCCGCCCCAAACAAAATGTTCCAACACCATATTTACCCCATGCACTTGATGTCATTTAGCCTTGCCAGTCTGCCAGATCCAGTTCCTACATTATATTGCAATGTTGTTATTATAGTAAAGCCAGCTGACTGTCTGCTAGTGGTTACACAAGGCTAAAAGTTTATTGAAAACATGCTTGCTCTTGACATAAATGTCATTTTTCTGGTTGGAATCCGTGATGGAACGGCTTAAAAGCTTCTGTCACGAGCTCTATATAAATCTATGGACTAACACGTGTGTATATGCTCGCAAAGTGGGTAAAATGCGTGACCCTGCCAAATTTATAGAGGATAAAAAACAGATTTTTGCATTACCAAAAATAAAAGTGAACACAATGTATCTTGAATGCAACCTTCCAGTGGCATTTCGTTGAAGCGCCGTTATGATATGACCACTGAACACGTGATGTAAATGAAGCGCCATTACGATATCATTTTTTATTTCATTTAATGCGATAGAATTCATGACAGAAGCTCCCTGCAGAAGCTAATGTTCCATTAAGTGCTAGTGGCCATTTTGTTTTAACCCACGAAAGTAAGCTAAGACGGTTTGTTTGTTTATTGTCACTTATTTAACGACCATCAAGACCTAAAGCAAAAACGACTTAGAGAAGATTTATGGCTAGTCCTACCAACATGCGTAATTGGTCATTAAAACTTGTCACCCTACTCCCTGGTACTGGTGAGCACATTATAGTCACCTGCCATATGAATGACCTTAATTGTCATTAACTTTAAGGAACATTAAAAATAGATAGGTAGGTTAAACCGGCCGTTATAGAAGATAAGTGAGGCTGCTGGGTTTAGAACAAGCTAAATTGTTTGATTGGGGAAGCAATTGAATTACGCTATAGTATAATTATAGAGTAAATGCGAGCTAATTTAAAAAGGTCATATATTGAAATGGCCTCAAATAGACGCCACACCTTCCATTAAGTTCTGTATTAGAAGTCATTTTAAAAGGTGGTATACAGTGAAACCTGCGAATAAGAGAGTACTACCTGGGAGTAGCGCACCCTCACAGTCGGCACGGATCGATTTCAATATAAAGTAAAAATGGCTACATCTATACATAGATGCAGTTGTATGTGAGCGTATATTAGCTATATATATATATATTTATCCGTTTTGTTTATGTTAAAAACCATTTAAAATTGCAACATACATGTATAATGTACATGTATGTGCATCTTCATTAGGATAATATCTGATTCATTATGGTCATCACTTTAGCGGAACCTTCATATAGCACATCCCACCAAGTAGCACACACCATGGTTCTGTCCCAATGGGGTGCGCTATTCACAGGTTTCACTGTAGTATTAAGAAATTTACATTTCGTAAATATGCATTCTATACATTACATGTATAAGAGCAAGTTTAACTATACTTCTATGGCAAGTCATGTGACCATAACTGGGAATTTTGCATTAGCCATCACCTAAATAATGCCTTTGAACAAAATCAGAAGGGTGACCATGAGTTACTAGCGATTTGTCATGCGTCATGTAAACCATTATCATATAAATGAGTTTACATGGAATGAGGGTGGAACAGCTCAACTCCGACACGTTTGGAAAATCTGAGTTGGAATCCCCATGGGTGACGTCATCATTGGTGCAGACAAACTGGTGTTTCCTATAAAGTATAAGATGAACATGACAGTCCAACCTGGAATCTTAATCGCATGCACGAATATCCCTATATATGTATATACCGTCCTAGATTCCTGATTCAATTGGGCTGTCACTGTCCAGGAATGTCATCAAGATATGTCATTGTCAAGATAAGTGCGAATTTCAACTACTGAAAATGCAAATTTGTACTGATGCAAAACCAAGGGGGTTCCTTCTTTGCCTGCTCTATTCAACTTGGCGTTATTTCCAAATAGAACATTTAATTGTGTTCGGATAATTTATGGATGGTTGCTCCATGAACTAGCCTATATATACATTAGCAACACTATTTTAACGTGCATGCATGCGTGCTCAAATACGTGCTACTTTTAGTTACATGTATATCCTGAACATGTTTACTTTCTATCATGATAAAAATAATGGAAACACTTGAAAAAGGTAAATAAAATGAATTTCAAGTAGCACCTATATGTACATATAGTTTAAATTAATCCCCTTATTCATTACTTGTATAGTGGCATGGTGTTACTTAAGGTGTGACTTAGCCCCAGGCCACACTAGGCTGTTTCCGCGCGTTTGGCTAGCCTCAAACAGGGCATCGATTTTAATTTAAATTCTGGAATTATAAAATTTGCTCATTAATATCTCGTGCAAAAATTCTTTTTTA
>JAQGCC010001915.1:0-20756 GCA_034698905.1 Xestoiulus laeticollis | reverse complement strand
TTTTCTCGTTTGCCACAGTCGTCTGGTTTTCGTTCAACATGTTTTCCATTTTCACGCAGTGTGAACGCAGCTTTATGCTGCAACGAAATTTCTCCTTGACATGAATAAATTCATGTTAGCAAATACCATGACAGCCCAGTTTCAAGTAAAACATGTATACAGTATTTGCTCTCAGCTCAAATCTTTGGGTTAGTTTTTTAAAAGAAAAAACATTGGTTTGATGCCAATTTTTTGTGCTTATAAATGTGACAATGGACTACGAGACAAAAAAACATGATTTATACATTACATGTACATGCATATATCAACTCATTTGATTCAACCAGACGAATAAGCATAAATGTATGCTTAACAAATATTTACATGACTACAGATTATAAAGTTTAGATTCGATTACGATATTATAGGCCTGTAATATCACATTAATATCATCTTCAAATAAGACATGTTTGCTTCAATCATGTCATGCATGCAATTTCCTTGTAGAACTTCTATGCCAAGGTAATTTATTGGTGCATTTACAGCAAATAACCTGACACATGTATAGACCGATTACATTATTTTAAATTTCCATAACCTATATTACATGTAGCCTATAAAATACCTACATGTGAACGAGGTCTATCGTTGATATTATAATCCATTGAATTGCATTGGTGTTTGTCATGCAGCAAATATTTTCCAATATATTATTAATATTTTGAAGGATTTCCCTGGCCTTACCCTTAACGGTATTGCTTATAAATTTACAATTGTCCTAGAAATTATACATGCATAGGCTGTACTGTAAATATAAACTTTCTCTTAGTGTACAGCATGGAACGAATACAAAGTAATTTTTCTTTAAAATTTCGTGTCATTGAATTTAAATTTTCTGAAAGCTCCTCGGCTGCAATGTCCTCAATGTCAAACCTGATGCATAAAAACGTAGATTGTATTTTAAATCCCAGGTTAAATATGCGTCAACTTGTAAACAAGATTTGAGGTCAAACAATTGTTGGCTAGTGTGGCTCCAGCATATATTTGAATAAATCTGAAGCAGTATAAACAGTGAATCATCGCGAACGTGAACATTTACTTGGAAGTTCACATAGACATGTAGACTTTTAGCATATGCTAGTCATTCATTGTTATGATGACATCACGTTTTGAAGTAGAATGAACTTCAGGTTTAAGAATTTAGTCGTTGTGTGACACAGTCGAGTATTGCAGGTTACATAGTGATGGATATTCTACACAGAAAGATCGAGGCTACATTAGGCTATATTGATGATTGTAAACATGCATGCATGCATGCTTGAATAAATTAATGGCACATGCAATGGACGGAAGAAAAAACGTCTTTTTCCTTAGCGTCCATTGATTAAATTTTATTTCTTTTAATGTACTAGTGACATTGATTTTATCCAGAAAGCAGTGAGCAGCAGCATAACCGACGATAAACCTATTTGAAGTCACGAATAGTTGAGGAAATCTACATACATGTACATGTACTCTTTTATTACTGCTCAGGGCATGGATGCTCATGACGTTAGAAATATTACTTTCAAACATCCAACACCCCACCAACATACAACCGATTTAACGAAGGTAAACAGGTTTTCAAACAAGTTTTTTATACCTCACATATTTAGAATTGCGCCGAATCGCAATTTTATTACGCCTATAATTTTATATTTTATACAACAGCATGTAGTATAATTTTTGACATGAATTGGGTTGCTGATATTTGACAGTAAATATCGCTGATGTCGAAAACCAAAATGATGATAACAAAGTGCCGTAGGAGATTTTCAATATATCTTCTTCTAAGCTTATAAATATGGTTGTAGTAACAATTAGGTATAAGGCTAGTTAGGTGAAAATGATCAAATCCTTAGATACATGTACATTGTACATACAGTAGTTCAATATGAATTTGAATTGCGAAAGTTTTGACTATAATTGTCAGAAAGTCAAAACTTAGGCCCCTACATGTATATATGCTTTGCAATTCAAATTCCTGTTGAATAGTGGTGAGATTCTTACCTTCAACGTAAACGTAATTGGCAGCACTGTCTTTTCAATGAATTTTTCTCACGTTCACGTATACATGAAGCCTGCTTTCTTCACGTACACGTGAACTTGAACTATTTCACAGGCAGGATTAAGTGCAATTCGAAACTGCCGATTACGTTCGCGTTGAACGTAAGACAGCTTAATCTCTCTATTAGCTGTCTTACATCTTACTCGTGTTCATCACCCGATTTGGAAACAGATTGCATTATTTAAAAATTACAAAGCAATTCCGGTACAAGTATCCATGGCTTTATGTAACCGCATTATGAACTTGATATTAAAAGGGAGGGTACGCAGATAAGCTTAGCATATTTATTCGTGCAAGAAAAATTGAAACCAAAACGAGTACCAACCATAATTTAACGACAAAATAATGGTCGAACAAATGTTTAAGTAGGCCTACTGGAAACTTCGTCCCATTTCTGCATTTTGAAACATACATGTACATGTTTATCTACATCGCCTAACCCTTTCAAAAATACATGGCACCATATTCAGTCAATAATGAGACTGTTTTTCCGAATCATTCGCTATAACGCTATACTGAGCAATTAGGTCAACTGTTGAGAGGCAATCTCAACAACGTACATTACATGTACTTTATTATATGGTCATAGTTTTATTCTTTTACATTTAATTGGAACTACATTTCTCTTGCAATTTAAAAAGCATGTTTTCGGTACATGTATAATCTTATTCTGAATTCACTATGAGCACTCAATACTTCCTATAGTACATGTATTTACATTTTTTAAAAATATTGCCATCATTTTACAGGTTAGACATGATTTGCGTCCATTAAAAGCTAGGTTCGTAATCATATCAGCCATTTTTTAGTGTTAATTCCTGTTTTGATACTGTATTTTATTGAAAACGACACTAAGGCCGGAATTCATAGTCGTCGAATAAGCACTATACATGTACTTGCGTGTTAAAAGTATACAAATTAAGTACTACTTATACGACTATGAATTCCGGACTAAGCACCCAGAACAACGTCACAGATTGGCTTATCATAGGATCATCAAAGCTGTCAAGTGATAGTAGCTAGTATAATTTATTATAAGTTAAACTTGCATATACTGTCACAGATTATAGCTTATCAAAGGATCATCAAAGATTTCAAGTGATAGTAGCTGGGATAATTTATATTACATGTACAATACGTAGGTTGAACTTAATGTATACATGTACATTGTACATGCTTAGGTCGAACCATACAATAATTATCAATAGTTTTAATTCAAAGCGAGAAATTCACAGGGTTGACAATAAAATGACCTTTTGCTTGGCCTTGTACTCGTTGTCATGGCTATGATCAATGTTAAAAGTTTTCTACATTTAAAAAGCAATGCAATTACTGAACTAATTTGGGAAACCCGAACTTTGAAAGTGAAGCAATCATAATGCTAAGTTTGGCCAGTTTCTGTAATTGTTTTCCGTTATTAAAAGAAGGATCATTAACTCATTTTTAAGTAGTTATCCTTGAGCATTTATAAAAAAAAAGTTTTCCTTACTCCCCTTCTTCGTCCAATTTTATTAGAATGAGCCCAGTCGTCAGTTTGTTCATTTGCAAGGTTAAATCTACAGTGAGTAAGATACTGTATACATGTAGGCCTACTGTAGGCTATAGTTTTATGGTTTTCCTTAATATGTTCTCAGAATTGCATGTAGTCTTTGATTGTTATATTTTCCAACAAACATGCGTAGCAATGTCACGCAGCGCAAATTCAACCAAAAGTTGATGCAAGCTGAACAAATCCAGGTGACAAAGTATTTGTTATCCTAACTCAGATAACATCCAGATGCTATGTGGGATAAAGAATAGAGGGGATATGTCTGTTAGCAGTTTAGAAATCCCCATGACATTGTGAAGTGGAACTCGTGAACCCCGTGAAACCTCAAATAACCCAATGCAGGTAATAAATGAACGCTCATGTTGAACTGTTAAGCGTGCACTTTGGTTTGAACTTTTGGTGCGCTCTATCATTCAATACCAGTTATGGAAAGATATGCCATACTAAACTAACCTCATCTAGCAAACTTAAATGACCCGTAGTGACTGACTATAATCACTCTCAAACATACATGTATGCACATCAAGAGTTGTAGGTGTGATTGCAAAAAAAATGTTATCTATACATGTATATCAAATAGTCTAGAAAGATTTTTATGGTAGTTGTAGCCTATATATAAGAAATAACACAGCACCAAAATGTGTTAATTTATTCGGTTTATGATGTAGGCTTGCCGTGTTGTGATTTCTGAGGTCTGGAAATATTCATTCGTATCTGTTCGATGTTGACCCAGGGTTTATCTCACAAATAAAAAAAAAAAACAGAAAACAATAGAAAAAAAGTTCTCTTGGTATATATGCTTAAGTGTTGAGAGAGCTTTAGCAGAAATGTTGGTTAACATAGGCATTCCAAACAATTTGCTCAAAATTGATAATCGATATTGGAAAAAAATGTATACGGCCGATGCATTTAAAGCAATAAGAGTCTTATGTTAACACCCTCTATTATAATACATGCATGAATTACTTATGCCCTGAGATTAATGTTTATGAGAGGAGCAGTGATTGCCTGTGTTACTGCATAATATCAGATATTAATGCAACCAATCAAAAATGCAAAATGGTATGCTACTGGATGGCATACAACTTAATTTATCATTAGGCCTATAGTATATGTTTCAGCTTTACCGGAAAGCATTAGGCCTACATAATTATTTGTAAAGGTACATGTATAATTACTTTCAATCTAACTTCTCTGGCGAAAAATATATTCTAGTATAGACCCTATATATGAGAAATAACATATACATATCAGAAATTTGGCATACATGTACATGCACTAGTATAGGTACATGTATATTAAAAATGTCAATCTTTTGTTCCATATATAATGACAATATCATGCATGTAGTGCATGCCATATAATGCCAATTTAATAAATTGTATGAGCATATGCTTTCAGACATACAGCATATGGAAAATATACTGAATGGTGTCAGGGGGTAGAGCATATACATGTACATGTGTAATGTAATATGCCAGTCATATGTATAAAGCTCTTATAATTTCTTAATCCGATATAGCCTAGCCAGAAAACCGACGAACCATTACGAAATTATTTTTGCATATTAGCTTCCGGGATCACATTTTCGACCTATTCACCTGTGAAATATCTAGAATTTTATAGTTGATTATTCGCCATGGCTGTCGGCAATTTACATATGGCTTATTCGTGCAATAAAGACAAGGAAATTTTATCATTACCCCTTGGCTCCTGGAAACCAAGTTTAAATTTGCACTCACCCTTTAGCGTCAATAAAATATGCTCCATATTCATTATGACCTGAATTAAAAACTGATGATATTTCTCTGTGAAACATGATAAAATTAGTTGTTAAGTGCATATAGCGAATGTAAATACATATACGAAATATAGCTTTTCATCTGCAGCAATGCTGACAATCACAAGATTTTGAAATCTTTGATCACCCTGTATAGTGTATAACCTAAAAAGCGAAAAGTAGAATACCAGGAAGTATAGATTTTCAGTTGATTTTTTCATCTACAAGCTTTCGTACTCGTATTAGTAAACTATATATTTGCTAAGAGGGAGTTAACATGTATAGCAAAAGATGATTATCTGGTTTCCCAGTTGTACGTTGGCACAGGAATCATCGTGTAAAATCTGCAAAAAAAGTAGAAATAATGGAAAGTAGGCTAAATGCGTGTGCATATAGTTTTCGGACGTAATTTTTACCCCTTTTTTCCATTCTATCCATTTTATTCGCGCGTAAATTTGTCACGGAATGAACTTTTACTAGCCTATTTCATAAAGAACAGTCTAGTTATTAATGTTGTAGCTCTATAGTTTGGGCTCACTGACCCAAATCGGAAAGAAAGTGGCGGCGGCAAAAATCCATATATATAACCAGACGGAATAACGATATCTAAGCAAGCATATCTATTATCTAGTACGAAACTGTAAATATAAGCGGGTTAAATACTGCTTTTAAACATTTCATAATTAAGTCAAATCTAGAATCAGTTCATTTCAAGAGATTATAGAAGCTTGTATTGACTTGTATTGGCTTGTATTACATTTGCAAGTATTTGATCACAATCGGAAAAAAATCTCTTAATTTTGCCAAGTATAGATAATAACCTAAGCTTATACATGTGTTTTTGCAAACCTTTTTGTCCTTTTTTTATATTTTGTGTTTTATATGTTTTATACGTAAAAATAATCTTTGCTTCACGCGCCCGCTGACTAATATCTCGTGTTATTTTTTAAATGGTTTATATAGTGATTTTATAAACGAGTCTAATTTTTCAAGACGTGTATCTGGGTAAAAACTTTTTTCCATCCCATTTCCTGAATCTTAATTGTTTGCCTTTCAATACTAGATGTATCATGGTTGTCTGAGACATGTATCAGTTTTACCCAAGGAGATTCACCTCTCACTTTTTAATTTTTGTAATTGAGATATGCACGCTTCCTGTAGTTAAATGTGGACGATTTTAGAATAATAGCATACGTCTTGTTGTGCAAATCATAGGCCTTCATGTATGTGATGGTTAAAAATAGACAACCTTTAATAAATGAGCTGGAAATTCCCTTGATGTAGATATATGTTGGAAAAACCTCAATGCTTTAGGGTTCTGATAAATTAGTCACCTGATGCCATTTGCGTTAAACAATCATGGTTTAATCGCTGTATATGCATTGTGCTCTTTATTCAAACTGCAATCTTCTATTTTTGATCTATATATTGTTAATAGAACAATCCATTTTGAGTTATAAATTTGTAATTATTAGATTGCAACAATGGAAAGCTGATTTTCCTTTCTTACAATATGTAGTGGCTCCAAATTAGAAGCTAATATTTTTAAAACATGTTTCTTCTTCAATACAAGTGTGAAAAACAACATTTCAACATAATATTATGGCCTCTCTGACAGTTCACGAAGATTATACCCCTGAACCAGCTTGAAATAAATTATTTTATCCCGTTATGATCTATAGCGAAATGTCGTTTAACCAATGTACAATAGAAATGCGACAGGACTTTTAATTAGTTTCGTGACTTTATTGATAGACACGATGGTTGTCATGGGAACAACATAAACACGATTTTACGTTACTAGAGGAAGCAAAACAAATCATGCATTCCGTATTTTATTAAATGTTCACGTTTATGCAGCATATACAATTATTGTGGTAATGTAGAGATGTCAGAATCTAATCCAGCTGACTTGCAACAGTTCAAATTGTATTTATTGTAAACAAAATAGGCATTCCAGTGAGTTGCTTTAATTTGCAATAGATGTTTATGATGTGTAAAATCGCATATTATTTTTAATTAACAATTAGAGGTATTAAATTAATAGAACAGTCGATTTAAGCGTAGAACGTAACCATTGTTTTATTATAACATTTAATTAGTGCAAGAAAACAATAGCTTCTGTCACGAGCTCTATCGATATCGAGACGAAATAAAAAACAGACATTGTTTCAAATCTTTTGCATGAGCGCAAAGTGGATTAAATACGTGACATCGTCAAATTTAAAGAGGATAAAAACCAGGTTTTGGCATTCAGCTGTACCAGAAATAAAATTGAAGGCAATTACAAGAATTGAATCAAATTTGTCCGTTTTTTATTTCGGCTATACATTATGCCCCAGGTCACACTATATAGGCTGGAAACGCGCGTTTGGCTAGCCTCAAACAAGGTTTTAATTAATAAGGAATTTTCGCACGAGATATTAACGTGCAAATTAAATTCGATGCCCTGTTTGATGCCAGCCAAACGCGCGGTACCAGCCTGGTGTGGCCTAGGGCAAAATATTTCGATATTTCGATAGAACGTACTCGGGACAGATGTCAGTGACGCATGAAATGAACTTGGGAAATGGTTTTGTAAGACAATGCAACCCACATGTATGATGCATAAATCATGTTTTGTTAAAGTATAAACCTTCCAGTGAATATACAGTATATGGATTGTAGCTTTCGTGCTTTACCAAAAAATCCCCCCCCCCCCCCCCCCCCCATAAAACCTTCTTAAACCGGCATCGACCGTGCACGACTTGCAATTTATGGTAGGCCTACTGGCTCTATTTCTTGTATAGGTGTCGTTCAAGAAGTATAATGAACAAACAAAACCAAATATAGCATAGACATATATATACAAGATAATGGTTAAGCTACGGACTGCATGCAACGCCACATCTACAAAATGAATGTCCAATATTGACACAGCTCTTCAAAAGTGACATCAATGCATCATGGGTTGGACTTGCTGTGGTTTATTAAATGATAAGTTAGGCCTATCTCGGTCAACTTGGATTTCCTGCGATATTTAATAAACATATCCTTCCCAGATGGATTGCAAATTTCGTATGCAGACCTGTTTTTTGTTATAACTATGCGGCTTTCTATATAATGGCACAAAATTACGTGAGCACTATATAGAAACGTGCCATTTATTAGTATACATAGGCCTATGTACACTGTATATATATGATGCTCATGATAACAGGGTGAGTTTGGGTCCACGAATATATAATTTCTATTTGGACTGGACCTCCTATCTTTCAGTTTAGCATGCACGCATATGCTGTAATTATGATAAGAAAGTTCATGGGCTAAACCAGTTTATTTAAACATCGGTAAGTCGTATTCAGTATAAGGTGAACATAATGATGACTATTGTAGTCTGCAGATCTGTTGCCCATTATAAAGAAGCGTTATCACAATTTTTAACCCATCCCTTACGTGTGCACTGATGACATTTGGTCTGCATAATAATAAGATCTCATTTGCGATACCGATTGTTTAATCATGTATTCGTGGTCTGCTGCAGGGAGTTTATAGTTGAGGTTAAGAGTAGCTAGGCGGGTATTGTTTGTAAAGGATACACATCTGTGTGCTGAAACATACTGTATATAGCCTACATATTGCACGACCCGAACGATAGCACATTCCATTTTTTATGTGCGATTCTGACACGAGTCCAACATATGGTGCACATTTTTATAGAGGACAATATAATATGTCTATTGGGAAAAGTTTGTAACTTTGTATAGCAGCACTACGTGAATAACGATAAGTTTCATGGAGTATATTTTTTTTGCGAATTTTGTTCATGTTACATGTAGGCTACATGTACATGTATGTAGTCACGTATCGCCAAGTGCAATCAGGTTATCTTGCTGTAAATCCAGTGAACGCGCATGCCGTCCGATAATCAACAAAATTGAACTTTTGCAATCGTATAGGCTACTCTGTAGGCTATAGTGATAAGTAAATAATTTCACGGTTATTTAAATAAACATTTGGTACGTTGACATTTGATATTGCACTTTAAGGTTGTTGGTATATAGCAATGTGATCTTGGTTTTTTTTGTCTGGATTTATTATCTTAAAAGCAGTTTTTTTTAATGATTATTATATTTATATAATCGTGTAATCCAATCTTTATATTAAATAATGCAGATGATTTAACAGCATCTGACAACTAAGGATTTCACTATAGGCCTACCAACTTTATACATTTCAAAGCAGAAACAATTAAGTACATGTACTTAAACACAATTCATCAAATTCGTGTCGAGTCAGGATTACGAATTCTTTGCCACTTTTCCTCTGTGTAAACCATAGCTATACATACTTTTTACTTGAATAATATGACTTTTTCATCGATATAGTCTACATGTGATTGAAACGTAAATATTGTATTAAAATAGCGAGGCTTATACATGCCTAAATATATTTTTTTTAGCGAAAACACATACAGAAAATCTATATAAACAGCTTATCAAGGTTAGGTTCATATCATTTTATCAACCTGGGTGCACTTGCACTTAGTGATACCTGGTAATAAATGTACATAACGATGATAATTTCTTGACATATCCTTTCTAAACCTATAGGCTAGTTTCGCCCTAATACATTCATTGTACCTTTTATTGCCATCCTCTGCAGCCCCAATGGACAGGAAAAACATGACTCATACCTTTTATACATGTACATCGCAAGCTTATTTATTTATTCATTATTTTATTGAATATTTATTTGAGAATAGATAGAGCAACAAAAGTAAGATGAGATATCAATTAATGGATTACTTTATATTAAATAGGAGATAATATTTAAAAATTGAAAAGATGATTTCTACAAGTTCGCAAATATATGTGATTATACAAATATAATAAAACCTTTTGCACACCAAATTTAAATTGGCATGCCACATCAACTACGCTTTTAAGTGCATATAATAATTGTTGAGTTTTTCAACATTGCAAATTCGCAGTACTAAGATGCTAGTTATGAAATAATAACAACAACAACTGTAATTTACCTGCTTCATAGAGTATATAAATTAGGGAAAACTTAAATTTATCCATGCAGATAACTAGAAATTCATCACTCGAAATATTAGGTAGCTAATTGGTGTTGCATTTACCTGAACCATATGCATAAATTGCTGGCATATGATAGGGATTCAATACACGTCGTACCATCAGACAATTATCATGAAATTTGGGTTCAGCATGTATACAATTTATTACAATTTTATATAGCCAATACCTGCACGTTTATTGAACACTATCCCATACAATACTCTAAGGTAAATTCTGGGCTAACACGAATGTGGATATCCTTTTGTTTATATGTTGTGCACGCCAATAAATAAGCCGGAATAAGAAATTTTTTGGCAAGTGGACAAACAGCTACTTTCACTTTACTCTGCTAAACATTGAATAATGTAGTTGTAAGTGACACGTATTTATCGTTTAATTTCAATACAGTTGCCAAATATTCAGCGGTAAAAAAATACAGAGCGCTTGTTTATTGCGAAAGGTACGGAAACACTACGGAGTGAATGAATTTTACCACACACACACACAAAAAAAAAAAAAAACGAAAGGTGTTAAATATATAAATTTCCTTACGTTTAGCGTTGTTTCCAAATTCGTCTTCACGTTCCCACTTTATTGCACTGTTGGTTAAAGTCACACGGTAATATTTGCCGTCCGTATGAAATACGCTGGAAAGCACAACATGTTGTTGGCCAATCCTTCCACTTTCACCGTAGCCAGCCATTGCTCACGTCCTTCCACACATATGAATGTGCTATGACTGCTGGCAAGAAAGGAAAGCAAAAGCAACTACGAGGCAAACCATCCGGAGAGACTGACCCCATTTATAATCTCACAGAGCGAGGGCTGTGCACAAATACTCCTAGCCTCTATTACGGGGGGGACCGGGGAATCAATTTTCTTTTCGTACCTGCGCCTGGTGAAGTAATGGCACTTTAAAGCGCCAATTTCAAACTTGACGCAGGGAAACGCAGTGCTCACAAAGCCACTAAAGTCATAACACTGGAGGGATTGGAAAATGTCACGTCAACTGATTTACCTTAACGAGAACGCATTGGAAAAATATACAGTGCTGTCAATGTGGTTAATATTAAGGGAGACGCGCACAAAACCGCTATTATATAGGTTTAATTTAATACTGACGACATTGGCAGCACTGCTTTTTTTTCTTTTTGCCAATGCACATGCGTGGGGACGATGTTGAATGGGTTTGTGGTTGAGGGCAGACGACAATAGAGGGATTGCGCAGGTTTCCTTTAATTTTGTCGACATTGGCAACACTGTTTTCTTTTTTCTTTTTTTTTTTTTTTTTTTGCTGACAATGCGCATCCGTGGGGACGACGTTAATGGGTTTGTGGTTGAGAGGACACGACAATTTCATTAGTTTAACGTGATACCACATGCAATGTCTTTGAGGAGCATAACTACTTTTAAGACGCATAACTTATTGATGCGCATGCGTAATAGTGGGGTTATCGTTCTCGTTAAGATTAAAGGAAACCTTCTCAATCCCTCTATTATACTGGCTTGGCGAGAACTGCCACGGAAAATACGTGCTTGCACGATGCCGTTAAAATGTCTTGATTTTTTTATGGCACTTCACGCCACTTGGGTGACATATTGCTCTGGTTGTTTGCCAATGTTGTCATAACTCCAACTGGAAAAGCTCATAGAAAACAGAAAGATGTGCGCGAGAGAAAACGAATGTATTCTAGGTACAGACACAAATTCCAAGTTCATAATTATTGAAAGTGTGATGATTTAATTTCATAGTCCAAAGTAGGCATTTACATGTATTTAGGCCAAAATCAGTGCTGCATTTATGATGGCGACGATGTCGCATATCTAAATTGTTTGATATTATTGTTTGTTATATGTGGCATTGCTTCCACGGCAGCACGACAGCGACATCGAAAGATGTTCTCACATGACAGAATCGTAGTCTTGAAGATCCGTTGAAATGACGTCACACCCTTGTGCACATGCAAAGCAATTTCAACAATTTGTCCGATTTTTTTGAAGAACCATTTTGGGACCGATGCTTTAATTCTAATTGAAAATGAAAATCATTAGAATGTATACATGTACATGCAATTAATTCATTGAAGATCAGATTAGAGGGTAGTACTTGTACATTATAATTCTGTTTATTTTTTATTTCTTCGTTTTCTTTAAAAACATGATTTGCGATGACAATTTTACATCCTTGTTCAGTGCGCGTCATATTTTCACCTTTATTTTGTAATCCGTGAGTTGAAAAAGGTTGAAAAACATGTTTCAACGGTTTCAGCAACTATAGCCTATAATGTACATTATAAGTCCTTTCCATCTTTATCGTCTGCATCCCAAGGTTGCCATAGAAACCTTGAAGGAGAGTAAAATTCTATAGAAAGCATTAAGAGACCTATACATGCACATTTCTAAAACTGCATGATGGTGTCTCAATTTCGCAATTGGATTTATCCTCGGTTGCTTTGATTCGCAGACATACATAACGATTTTTAAAATATCTAAAAAAAACGTGTTTTTAAAAACCTTGAAGGGACAGTGCAACATGTTTGTGCCATTTTAACTGATATTTTATAAGAAACTGTGTTCTTTTATTTAAGCAATGTTGATTGTTATGAAACGAAAAACCAAATGGGAAAAGTGCTGATGACATCTTTTATTCCTGGATGATTGTGGCATTAATATTTTAATTGAAATCATAACCTACAACGAATGGAAGATCATATCCTCTCTATAAAGTATTAACTGGAGCAGGACTAAAATTTAAAATAGATTAAATATTTCATGTTTCACTTTATATGAATGGATGTTTAGCATGTTCTATAGGCTACGCTCGAGCGTACTATTTCACCGCCTCTGGATACGTAGTCTAAATATTGTCGTTTATATCACAAGTTCCGGCTATAATCTGTAGTGAATGGCTTATGAAAAATGAGCGTTTAGTTCGAGGTCAATCACCCCCGCCTAAAATGTTTATGATATAGCATCTGCAGGAACCCTATGATAATAAGTCAGCTATTCAATTAAATGGACAGCTTTATTGATTAAGTTTTAACTGTGTGCTCTAGCTTTTTAGACCAGCATTAATACCTATAGTCAAAGATTTGGCTTTGTCAAATGTGCAAATTTGCTATAAAATTTATTAAATCAATATAGATTTCGATCTGATGATGTCTGCAATAGGTGGAGCCATCAACCTGATATTCATTTTAACTGAAGCGGTAATACATGTCTTGCCTAAATTTAAAAAAAAAACTGAAATAAATACTCAGAACATATAATTAATTATGGATACCGGAACAAGATATTATTCTATATCTGCGAATCATTTTAAAAAGTTGAATCTAAATTTACCAAAACTATTGGAATCTGGATTGTCTGGCATGTTCATTTCATTTCCATGCAGCTATCGTTCCGATTAAAAAATATTTCCTATAATGGAGGGACAATTATTTAAGAAAGAAGAAGCTTATACCAAAGGTCTAATTATTGCGATCTCCTTCTTGAGCATTACATGTAGCTATTCAGAGGTCGAATACATAGTTCAGATAATGTTTATTTGCTTTAAACGCGTTTGTTTTTGTCATAATATTGCAAAAAAACATCCACTTTAGCTAACTTATAGTCTTTTTTGTTGTTACCATGTACATTGCTGTTATCATGTTTTATTTCGTAACAACAACTTGCAAAATATACTCTTAGCAGCACTAGCATTTCAATTTTTAAGAAGTATACCCAGAAATTTAACAAAAAAATTTTTTTTATTTTATGTGTCGCATTATGTAAACAAAGTGATTTACATCGTACAACTTTAGTTTATAAATTGATACAGAAATCGTTTACAATAATACTTTAATGGTTAACTACCGGGAGTATTATAAACAATGTAATGTTTTACTCCGTATTTAATAAATAATTCATTAAAGACCTCCATCACAGAAAGTATATTTTAAATATGCAATAAATTTATACACATATACATGTATAAATATTTGGTCCACAAAAATTGAGGCAGACAAAATTATCCATGAATCTCCATGGATCAATGTAATACGCACAACCATATGTTTATATTTAAATGATAATATTACGTTTGCATTTAATTTGTATTTAATTATGTTAAAGCAGGGCATAATTAGTTGAGTTTGTGGTGAAATTGCGTGCACTAAGAAGAGAAAAAAAAAGAACATATATGCAGTATACCATGTATATACAGTGCATCAATATAGTGTACACTTCTTGAAATTTGACAACTTCTGTACCACTGTATATGTATATATAGAAAACTTATTGACTGCTAATTTGGCTAAAATGACTGGCATCAGTTTTTGAATAGACAATTCGACAAGCAAGGGATAAGTCTTTAGTCTTTTATCTAAAATATTTTTCATTTTTTCTTAAGGTTTTTCTATCATCTAGCCTATTTTAAGTCTTTGTATGCACCAAGATTACTTATACATAATCTTTATATTGATTTCTCTTGTGAGCTTCAACTTTAATCAGAGATGGGAAATGCAATTCTGTATAACTATAGTTACATACTGTTGTGATAAAGGAAAGCATCCCATAGCTTAAATAACTTTGGACAGGGACTTACAAATTTTGATGAATGGTCGCATCTGCAGAATTAAACTTCATTCTTCTATAATTCTTCTGTAATGCCAAAAGAAAAGCTTATAGAGGAACTTCATGATGTTCTTACAGACTTCTGGAGGTAATCTTTGTTGACACATGGAAAATGACGTTAACGAAAAGTACATTTTTTATGTGCTTTCATAGCGAAAGTGGAAAAAATACCTCAACATTTCATTTTTTGTAGAGTTTAAATGGTTTTGTGAATTTTTTTAGGATTTTTGATTTGGGTATTTTCCATGTTCAAGATAAATTTAAATTGCATATGCGTTTACAATGCTGAAATTGTTTAATTGTTTAACTTTTTTCATGTTGCTTTTAAATTCGCAATGTACTAGTTTGTATATATGATTTCATTGAAAGTTCAAATAACCGGCTGTGTTATGCTTCAAATGCCGGCCTCGACATTAGCAATGAAAAAAATAAATATTGTTGAGGAAAAGCTATGTTAGGGTAGAATCCCTCCCATAGGAAGCTGAGGTTAGGTTAGGTTAGGTCAAAATCCCTCTTCTAGAAAACGAAACGCTATCACCAAGAACTCTTAATTGATCATGTCGAAGCCTGCTCTGGAGGCTAGAAAATAGCAATTGCCAGCTAAAGTAGATTTCTACTTAAAAACGACACGTTGTTAAAAAGTTTTGCTTAATATTCAAATTTCAAGCGATAATATGCCTCGTTCCATTACACCTGATTCACACCAACGTTGATGCAGATCAACTGATGTGGATCAAGAAAACTTTTTCGTGTTCATTCACACCGCAGAACTCAGTTAAACTGGTCACATGACCTATAGGATACAGGGCACAGTATACAAGGTCATGTGACCAGTTTAACTGAATTTTGCGGTGTGAATTAACACGCAAATGTTTTCTTGATCCACATCAGTTCTACATCAACGTTGGTGTGAATCAGGTGTTACTCTTTTATAGCATCACTGCATCAGTCTTGTTATGAGTCGCGAAACATTTTCAAAAAATATAACATTTTTAGTTTAGTTTATGAAGTTGTGTAAATTTTATAGGTAAATATTTTTTTCATCATCTCTTATCAAATGAATTAAGAAATTTTACCGACTAATTTCAAACTGGCTTTCCTGTATAGGCAAATGATAAAACTACAAATCTCTTTAGTAGGGGGATCATATATTCTCAGGTTTTAAAGGCTTGTTAGATATTTTGACAATTAAATCAGACTATACTGATCATCATTCCAATCCGTTTATTGTGCAGAAGTGCACCATTCTTGATCACGATTAGCATTCGGTACATGCTTTCAATTAATTACCTAAAGCATATTGTACTCCGTTGTTACATAGAATGAAGATGGCAATTACACATCGATATCAATAATTGAAATTATTTTCCATAGACACATTTATAGACATTTAAAAAATACACATTATAGAAAAATGTCATGCACACTTTTAGGTTTTTTTTTTAATTTACGGACTTAAAAGGGCAAACTGATGAGAACTTGGCATCTGCGTTTGCTGAAAGATTTCCCAAAATATACATATGGAACATCACATAGTTAACGGCACATAATAATCGGAAATTAGTTAATGGAATGCCATTGTTATCATGGAAACCAACGTCACGCTTGGGAAACTAAATAGACTTTTCTATCACGCTACACTGCATAAGTCAAATTGGGAACAATTTTGAGTTTTATGATATCGCAAATACATGTGACAATTTGTTGGGGATTGATACATATGTATCTGGTGCAAACTAATTAAGTCGATCGATGTGGTTGACAGACAAATTTTCTTTCTGGAGCCCTCTTTTTCCGAATTGAACTACTTGAAATAAAGGATGTACAGTAAAACCTGGTAAAGTGACAACCTCTGTATAGTGACCACTTTTCATGAATTGATTTTTGGGCATCTATACATGTATGTTTTCCTTCATAACAAATTTCCAGTGACCACCTGTATTCAGTGACCGAATTTATGCCATTTTTGGGTGGTCACCTTTACCAGGTTTTACTGTATTATAAACCTAAACGTGTATTATAATGATTCCTACCTATCAACATTTGACATAAACATAATGTCGTGATAGTAATTTAGAAAGAAATGTTTTTACAGTCTTTGGTTTTTAGTAGTCTTGACAGCTTGAGTGAAGTTTAATATATTGGTATACAGGTATGCACTTACATGTACTTATGTAAATCTACTGCAACGTTGTTGTCAGACTTCTCATCCAACATGTTGTAAACGTATTATATGAGAAACTTATTTTTTGTATATAGCATAATACCAATACTGTATTTTTATGGAACTGCTATACGTGTATATCTGTAATTTTTAAATTTTTTCATCAGAATGCATAAATGGTGTAAATTGGCATATGAAGCAATTCCAGGGAATATATGTCGTTCTGTAAACTTAACGTATTGATTTTTTTCAGTCCAGCATAGTTAAAAGTCTACTTAGTTTCCAGGTGAATTAGCATGCTCGACTTGATAAAACATAGGAGAACACCATAACCAGCAGTTTGAAATTTAAGGGCAAATAGGAAGTGTCAAAACAATGATTCAAAGTGGAATCTCGTTTAAAATCATGACTCTGGAATTCGCATCTGAAGAGTTGAACAGTATCGATTTGTTTGCCACTCGAAAACAAATGTTTTTGACAGGAATGATGGACTATTGTCCTAACTGCTTCATTCTGCTCGCTCAACCATAACTTTTTCGTAAACGAGAGTGGATTTATGCTGTTCTGACCCTTCACAAACATAATTCCATGGTTAAGAGCGGTTTGAAGGATCTTACAGTCCAAACAAATCAATTCCCATGCAACATGTAATCCAGATGACCAATAATTTTGAACAAAGCCGATGTGGTATAGCGGCGTAACTAGGGTGGGACATTTGTCCAGGGCGACAAGTGCAAGGATGGGGGTATAGCTAAAATCAGTAAGGGAAATGAAATAAATTTGATCACATTATTGATCAGTTTAATATGCATTAAAAGTTAAACAAACCATTATTATCACAAAGTTGTAATCATTTTTAAATATCTGGTTGCATGAATACAAGTAATTTTTTTTGCATACCTCGGTAGGCCTACTTAAAATAAGAATTATATACTTTGTTACAGTTGTACAAATATTAGTTGTACAATCTTAGTGACAATTCTAGTATCGTTGTTAACATTGAAATTGTTTTTTTTAACCAGTATTACAATGTATAAGAAATATTCAGGTTGACTGCTATCAGGCTATCATGCGACAGCCACAATTTTAAAAGAAACTTTTTCAAAGGGCACTATTTTATATTTTTTCTGGCGACCATTGACCCTAGTTACTCCTCTGATATTTCAGCATTTGCAAATATAATTTTCGTAATAAACATAATTGTATTTTCATTTGATTGCAAACACTGCATTGTCTATCAATGCCCATAGCTTTCTACTGTTTTTATGGTGACATTCCTAATATTATATGGCCAACATTCATGAGTTTCATTACTTTCATAGCTAATTTAAGGTGATTTCCTAGGAGATAAACAGACTTTCTCCGATACAGCACCTCCTTGTGGTGTATGAGCCTTTGCATGGTACTCCTAGAGTAAAAAGACTCGAACATTAATGTAAATGCCACGCTATATAAATGTTCATACACCAGCAACCTATTGGGCACTTAACCAGAATGAACTTGAGCTCGGCTACTCCAGTTGAATTAGATTGCCATAGGGCACCTCCAAATCAATTAGATTTGTCGAAATATGATTCCAAGCTAAGAATCGGAATATCTTGACACTCAATATAGTGTATACCAAGAGTTATTTCAGTCCATTGTCAGTTTTAAAATTTAGGATGATGCATAGCGTCACGGCACTCATTTCTGCCCCTGCTTCTTCCCCACTGGCTTGGTCAAGGAATCACGTCTGGAAGAGTCGTAAAGTCCGAGCTTGATGCCCACTTCGCTGGAACCCCACAGCTGCGATTTGCGGGCCACTGGAAAAGGGTTGAAGACGGCACCTTTGGGAACCGGACTCGGCTCTGCTGGACACTCCTCTTCGTCCCTGGCGTATACATCGGACAAGATGCTCGGACTGCTAGTTGCCCCAGCCATCTTAAATGTTTGATCGGGATTGTCGCCGTTGAACCGGCAAGGCGAATCTGGAGCTCTCCAAGGACTCTCGCAGGAGACGCTGGTCTTGATGTTCTGCTCCTCCGTCCCTTCCTCGAAAAACGAGTTCTCGACATCGTGTTTCTTGAGGAAGTTCTTCAGACTGAACTCAGACTCCACGGAACTCAAGGACTTCTGGTGGCTGTCGCCCAGGCACGCATACCAATTCTCGTCCTCGTCGCTGGTCAGGTCTAACCGGTTTTGGCCGTTTGATCCTTCGCCACCCTCGGGCCTTTTCGTACCCCGCCGACCTTCGACCTCTTCCTCGTCATCTTCCCAGGGCGCGTGGTCTGATGTTATGGAGTGGAACTCGTCGGACGAGGGGTAGTGGAACTTTGGCGGGGACTCGCTGAAGTCTTCACTCTGGGACACCCTGCAGGAAGCAAGGGCGGAGAAACCTTCGTCGGCCTGCCGGACTTCATCTGCCTTGCCGCTGCTGTTTAGGTCGAAGCTGTCCGTGCCAAGCGTTCGACGGTACATCTCCAGTTTGGCAAGCCATTCCTGCCGTTTCTCTTCACTGTAGTCGTCCTCGTCGTCTTGCTCTTTGCTGTCCTGCTGGACACAGGACGAGGAAGGTTTGATTGTTGAAGCATTGTTAGCGTTCAGTTCTGAAACACTGTCTACGGAGTCGACGAACACGTCGTTCTGGAGACTCACGTGGCAAGACTCGAGCCACTCTGGAAGTGTGCTGCGGTTGCCGCCACTTGTCACCTTAGAGTCTTGGCACTGCGATGAGGGGCTGTTCCCTTGGTGGTCGTCGCCGTCTTCCTTGTCGACCGACAAGCGAGACCAGTCCGGCCAGTCATCCCGGGTCCACTCCCCAGGGGATACAACCACTGATGGGATGGACTCTGGGGCGGTGGTCGTCGACGGGGTGTTGGTCAGGATGGACGATGCGGCGTCGCCGTCGGAAGATTCGTCCATGGATTTGGTCAACGTATCCAGCGTTGCTCGTCGCAATAGGATGTGGCTCTGCTTTTCGGTGCTGGCCGTTGCCGTGGAGGAATCTCGGCTGGTGTCTTCGCCCTCCACATCCGAACCCAGGTCACTTAGTTTCCCAGCATCGTCGTCGCAAAGCTCGGTGGATGTGCTGCTGGTGTCGTCCTCTTTCAGTTCGTCTTCTTTCGTTTTGTCTAAACGATTTGAAAAACTCAATTTAAAGGCAGTCATATACACATTCAGTCCAAATCTTGAGGCCTGCACTGCGCATTCCCAACCTCAAGTATTGGCCTGAATGACCTTGTCACCACACTCGGTTAAGAATTCCTCAATGTTTCCCTTCAGTTCAGGACTAGAGTTCACGAACTAAAGGGAACAAACGAGCGAAAAATAAAGGGATAGAGCAGGTTTCGATTTATCTTGACGAGTTTGGCAGCACTGGTATTTTTTTGTCAATGCGCATGCGTAAGGACGACGTTAATGGGTTTGTGGTTGAGGGCGGACGACAATTTCTTTAGTTTAAAGTGATACCTGCACAACGTCTTTGAGGAGCATAACGACTTTTACTGCACATAACTTATTGA